>SDVV010016158.1:0-14329 GCA_016164225.1 Gammarus roeselii
TTTGCTGGAAAAAAAAATCGAAATCCAGTCATCGTCTTCGTGAGCTCATGAAATCGACGGCACTTGAATATTTGTTAATGCAGATCATTTTTCATATTCCTGCTTGTCCTTCTAATTGGCCTTTAGAGGATTCTTGCGACTTGACTCTACTGACTGAAGCAGCCGAACTCTTTATCACATCTTTTTAAACAAGCACATCCGCAGATAGCGACATGCATGGACGTTTTTTTTCTACACATTTTTAACTGTTCATTGTTTCTGGAAGTGGTTGAATATCTTTTAAAGGCGATTTGGCTGGCACTGATCTATAGCTCTTTCAATGGTACTGTACTTGATACACAAAATCCGTTTCACGGCTGTTGGCGAACGCACCGCCGCAAACTCCGAAATGTAGAATTTGCACTGATCTTTGGTAAACATCTTGTTTTTTCTTGGAGTAAATTTTGCTACCTGTGTAATTGGAGGAAAATTGCTTATGCGCTCAAATATTGCTGAATATATACAGAATTCCATTGTTGTGGATACCGTTGCCTTAAATTGATGGCTGTTTTGAAATTATCAATTGACGTAAATTCATTTAGCTCTGGTTGAAAACATTGTAAACACTCGGTTGTATAACAGCCGAAAACTTCTGAATTTGATTTTAACCTAATCGGTGAACGCATTTCCCAATTTCATCTACTTGACGTGATCCCTCGAGCCAACGTCAGATTTCTTGCTGTTCATCTCTTCTACTGCTTTCAGTAAGCTCAATGGGACATGCATCGAGCTCTGTGCTGGACCAATGATAATAATTGATTCCTGAAGTAAAAAGTTTCTCTAGGCAAATATTAATCCATTGAAACAATTCAAAGCTCTCCTGACAGGAGGGGTTATCCGAGATAGAAGTGGTGGGCAATGGGGGACAGAGACGGGAGCGGTGGGCTGAGATAGGGTGTTGTGCAGAGATAGGTGTAGTGGGTAGATAAATGAGTGGTGAGAAGAGATAGGAGTGGTAAACAGAGATAGGAGGGGTGGACAGAGGCAGGAGTGGTGGCCAGAGATAGGAGTGTCAGACAGAGATAGGAGTGGTAGGCAGAGATAGAAGTGGTGGGCAGATATTTGAGCGGTGGCAGAGATAGGAGTGTTGGGCAGAGATAGGAGTGGTGGACATAGATAGGAGTGGTTTGTAGATATGTGAGTGGTGGGCAGATATAGGGGTGGTGGGCAGAGATATGAGCGGTGGACAGAGATAGGAGTGACTGGCAGAGATAAGAGTGGTGGGTAGAGATAGGAGTGTATGACAGAGAAAGAAGGGGTGGACAGAGATAGGAGTGGGGGGCAGAGATAGGAGTGGTGGGCAGAGATAAGAGTGGTGGACAGAGATAGGAGTGGGGGGCAGAGATAGGAGTTGATGGGCAGAGATATGAGTGGTGGGCAGAGATTAAAGTGGTGTGCAGAAATAGGAGTGGTGGGCAGAGATATGAGTGGTGGACGAGCTAGGGGTGGTGGACAGAGATATGAGTGGTGGGCATTGATAGGAGCGGTTGGCAGAGATAGGAGTGGTGGGAAGAGATATGTGTGGTGGACAGATATATGAGTGATGGGCAGAGATAGGAGTAGGGAGGGCATATATATGAGTGGTGGGCATAGATTGGAGTGGTGGACGAGATAGGAGTGGCGGACAGATAAATGAGTGGTGGGCATAGATAGGAGCGGTGGACAGAGATATGAGTGGTGGGCAGTGATATGAGTAGTGGGCATAGATAGGAGTGGTGGGCAGAGATATGAGTGGTGGGCAGAGATATGAGTGGTGGACAGAGGTAGGAGTTGTGGGCAGAGATATGAGTGGTGAGCAGAGATATGATTGGTGCGCATATATAGGAGTGATTGGCAGAGATAGGAGTGGTAGGCAGAGATAGGAGTGGTGGGCAGAGACAGAAGTGGTGAGCAGAGATTTGATTGGTGCGCAGATATAGGAGTGGTGGGCAGAGAGAGGAGTGGTGGGCAGAGATAGAAGTGGTGAGCAGAGATTTGATTGGTGCGCAGAGATAGGAGTGGTGGGCAGAGATAGGAGTGGTGGGCAGAGATAGGAGTGGTGTACAGAGAAATGTTTGCAAAGAGTGCAATTGATGATTCTGTTTTTACGAATATTATTTTCTTGGACGCTGAAGCAATCGTACGCAGCTTTGAAGCAACATTTGATATCAAATACTTGATCGTATAACGTTCCAACAAGATAGTGAAAAATGTTACATCTACGCGAGACGTGAATCATGTCGCACCAATCGATACAAACATTCTAGATATTAAAGTGATTGCTCTGATGTAAAGGTGTAAAGGGATGAATAGTGATGTCAGTGAAGAAAAGGGTAAAGTTATGTAAAGTGATTGCTCATTTGTGGAGGTGTACAGTGATGTAAAGTGATTGCTCTGCTGTATAGTTGCAAAGTGATGTAAAGTGATTGCTCTGATGTAAAGGTTTAAAGTGATGTAAAGTGACTGCTCTGAATTAAATGTGTAAAGTGATGTAAAATGATAGCTCCGACGGTACGGTGTAAAGTGATGTAAAGTGATTGCTCTGCTGTAAAGGTGTATATTTTTTGAACGAAACTTCAAAGCGGCCGTCTGGCTCTGGTCGTTTTGGGAGTGAACTGGCGTGTGAAAGTCCTTCCTTCTGACAGTCACGGCTTATGAAAGTCATGACTTATGACACTCGTAGCTAATGTAAGTCATTACCTATCACAGTCGTGTTTAAGGACATTCATTATCATGAATGTCATGGTCAATGACAGTCACAACTAATGACAGTCATGAGTTATGACAGTCATGGCATGAGACATGACTCATGACATTCATGAATCATGAATAGCATGGCTAATTACAGTCACAACTAATGACAGTCATGAGTTTCGACAGTCATGGCATGTGACATGGCTCATGACATTCAGGAATCATGCAGCTCATAGCTTGAGGAAGTCATGACACCAACCGTCATAGGTTATGACAATCATGACTTATGCCAGTCGTGAGGACCTGCATTAATAACATGAATGAATCCTCTCTACCGGTGGACTGTTAACTGATGAAGGAGAGAGTCGTCGGTGACAGTCACTCATGTTGTCTGTGTTGCATTTTGACTTGCGGTGACCATATACACCGCATCGAATGAAAGTGTCGTCATCAATGTATCGATGTTTAATTTTCCAGGACACAGCAATTGACCAATACCTCTAAGCATTCATTTATACTTGTTCCGATATAATTACCAACTCGTTTCCATTACGTCCATTAATCGAAATGAGCAACCTACCACGAATAAATGTTCCTCTGTCCTGATTCCTTCACAACGATTGTATGGAGGCAATACCCTCAGTATCATAACCAAGGCTTATTTAAAGCCTTCCAGTTAAGCCTCTCATCCATTCATGATACCCAAGCCAGTCCCCGTCCATCGTAGGGAATTATTAACAGCCTCCCTCCCAGCTGTTGGTCGATGAACGAATAATTGCACATCAGAAGCAAAATGATATATTAATATATGATCGATGAGCGGGATCATGGATCATGTGTTTATAGTCAGAGATCATGTGTATATGGTCAAAGATCATGTGTATATAGTCAGGGATCATGTGTATATGGTCAAATATCATGTGTTTATAGTCAGGGATCATGTGTATATGGTCAAGGTTCATGTGCATATGGTCAAGGATCATGTGTATATGGTCAGGGATCATGTATATATGGTCAAGGATCCTGTGTATATGGTCATGGATCATGTGTAAATAGTCAGGGATCATGTGCATATGGTCAGGGATCATGTGTATGTGGTCAAGGATCATGTGTATATGGTCAGGGAAAATGTGTATATAGTCAGGGATCATGTGTAAATGGTCAAGGATCATGTGTATATGGTCAAGGATCATGTGTATATGGTCAGGGATCATGTTTATATGGTCAATGATCATGTGTTTATAGTCAGGGATCATGTGTATATGTTCAAAGATCGTGTGTATATGGCCAGGGATCATGTGTATATGGGCAAGGATCATTTGTTTATTGTCAGGGATCATGTGTATATGTTCAAGGATCATGTGTATATGGTCAGGGATCATGTGTATATGTTCAAAGATCATGTGTATATGGTCAGGGATCATGTGTATATGGTAAGGATCATGTGTATATGGTCAAGGATCATGTGTATATGTTCAAAGACCATGTGTATATGGTCAGGGATCATGTGTATGTGGCCAGTTATCATGTGTATATGGTCATGGATGATATGGAAATTGTCGAGAATCATGTGTATACCCCAGGAATCTTATGTATATGATCAGGGATCATGTGTATATGGTCAATGATCATGTGTATATGGCCAGAGATCATGTGTATATGGTCAAAATCATGTGTATATGGTCAGAGATCATGTATATATGGTCATGGATCCTGTGTATATGGTCATGGGTCGTGTGTGTATTGTCAATGATCAAATGTATGTTGTCAGAGATCATGAGTATATGGTCAGGGATAATGTGTATATGTTTTGTGATTATGTGTATATGGTCAGAAATCATGTGCAGATGGTATCCGTGAGTTAAATCACGAAGCATTGCCCTATGTTTAGGAATTGATCACACGCCACATGAAGTTAATATCAAGGGGAACTCGGCTTTGATAAATGTTGCTCAGCCGATCATACCTCATCGACCAAGGAGGATCGCTATTGATGACGTCATGATGATTTATTGTAATACCTTGAGAAATATGTAGACAGCATTAGAATGTCTTAGTAAAATATACTGTTAAGGTAAAGCAATATTAAATATTCTGCGTACCGTACTATTGTATCTTGTTATTCCATCTAATTAAATGGATTGGCAATTTTCATATTTCATTTTTTTCATATTTTAAATTACCCTTCGTTCCCGATTCAGGATGAAAAGAGACTCCTCGTTAAGCAGAATTACTTCTTGGCAATAATCATTATCTCGCTTGTCTTGCGCGGACCTGTGACCGCAGGGAAGATTATCAGTTGGTGAGTCCCTTAAAGGAAGGGCTGAATGTTGTGTGAACCTGTATGAGCACGTTAGAATATCACATATTTCATGATATACCTGTTCAAACTTAATAGTACCTGCTTACATACGCTTATTTTGAAGCACTCGCACAGGCAGGCCATTCCTCTTTGTCACCGGGACCAAGCTGAGCATTGTTTTTTTTCTATGACAAGCGAAATGAAAACGTGAAAATAACTTTGTCATTAGATTTATCCGATTACAGTAGAAAATTTTAAAGAACATTTTATGCAACCCGTTGCATTTGTAGCAAAAACAAAGTTTCACGGATCATTTGTTGTCGTGCAATTATCCAAATCATGTGGCATCCTTTACAAAATGAGAAATCGTCTTACAACTCCTGCAAACATTATTTGGTACTATACCCTTATTTATTTCTCTCAGACGTATTGTGCAAACGTGTATGCTTCTATCTACAAAACAAACCTAAGGCCTATCGTCTTGATCAAAAGTGTGTCATCAGAAGACTATCAGATACTAGTAGACGTGACTACACGTTGCCTCGCTTTTGTCGTTGGAATGTTTTCCTCTTATGCCACATCATTAACTTTTCCTCTGCGGTGTATATCTACAAAAGCTTGTAATCATTTACCTTACATTGATACCGATTTTTTGATTAGAAATAATCCTATGTATGATCTTCGTAACAATGCGGATTAGGAAATTCTCCGTAACTCGTCTTCACAGTCCCCACTATTTTTAAAATACAGAGCTGCTAACGCTTGGAATCCGATTACCGTTTACATAAGAAAGGGTCGAAGAATAGCTACCTTTAAACGTAAACTAGAATTATACCAGTTTGAACTCGTACGCGCAGAAATTCTTGAATTGTACATTACTTTCGCTAAGCAATTCACCTTATCAACTATTTGTGATTCATCAGGTTCATTTGATATATACCCTCGTTCAATGTTTTCCTAGTTTCTTATGTTCAAATTTGTAATTATCTTGTTCATGTACAAATCCGCTATTTTATTATACCCATTGATTATGACTCTCCGAAATATATTTTTTCGTTTGCATTTGCAGCACGTCATACTAAGTCAACAGTTAGTTTCTAATTGGTGTCATCGTGTGCCAATCATTGTATGCCTAATGTAATAGACAACCTCAAGCTGTATAGTAAACGTCAGTCACAACAGTAACAAGTCATGGTAAAGTGAATGTCGGTGAGCATATATACCTGCCTTATTTGTCTTGAAATGAATGGTCCAAAGTAACTTTTTTATCTGTCTCGATGTATTACAACGTGGAGAATAGAAGGTGGCCTTCAACAATATCGATCGGCTGGTCCTTACTCGTCCACCTTAGTTATAAGTTAATATTAAATTCATCTATGTAGCAAATTTTGTTTTCAGAACGGCTTACGCTAACAAAGACTTGGTACGTACCATCTGTGTATCCCGATGTTTCAGTAATTTTGTCAACATCATACCTAAATAAGCTTTAAATCCTTTACATTTTTATTCTATCAATCAAGATCGAAAAACTGATCCCATGCAAGAATCAGAACTGGATCATGAACTGGCTGGTAGAGGAGGCAATTGTCAATTGACTCCAATACAGTAATTCTAGTTCAACTCCTAATTCTAGATGTCAATCATAGCGTGTTAGGGTTAGCGTGCTGGTCTCTTCTGTTAGCGTGTTGGTCTCTTCTGTTAGCGTGTTGGTCTCTTTTGTTAGCGTGGAACAGTAGCCGGCTCCCGGCTACTGTTCCACTAGCTGCGACATGTTGGCATCTCAACAATGGAGCCGCTTACGGCATGTGGTGAATTTAGGAGGAAATAGAGTGTGTTATCAGTATCAATGGGAAGAAGACGACGGAGCAGTGAGATCATATAAACATTCAAATACTAGAGTTTTCCTCGATGGCCTCTTTGATGGGCGCATTAGGGAAGAATTAATCGATAAATTGCCTAGATAAAACCGTTCAGAATATCAGCGTACAAAAAATTAATTCCAATCAAGGTACCAAGAAATATAAATTGTTTATCCCACGAAGGTGTTAATAATAATGACGTTACCTCTTTAAAACCTCTCCTCGGCGAGCACTTGAAGATTAATCCAAATCTCAACAAAGATAAAATCGCGGAAACACTAAACCCGTTGAAGGTGGCAACATCTTCGATTGGCGCCTCCAACAACCGGCCGTCCATGAATGATGGACACCCCTTTAGGCTGGGCTAGTTGCACCGAAATGTTTTTTCCAGCATGGCTTAAAAAGACTTTTCAGCCCGTAACGAGCACACATATCAAACAATACATGTTAAACTATATCTAACCATTTAGGAAATTTTCCCCCATTTTGATTAAACTCTCATCACTAAAATGAATTATATGATTTAATTTCTGCATTATCAAGGAATTCCAGCGTCTTTTCTTGGTTTATTAATCAAATAGCTGAACACTTCAGTGTTTTTTGACGTGTAATGCATAAAAGTGGCTTAAATGCATTTTATACTACACCATGAGGGAGTTTTGACGAATGCACATTCTACTGCAAACCGTTGCCGCACACGAGGGAGAGTTCACGGTCAGGGGGGCTTCCTCCATCGAGGGGCTCAGCCTTCACGACGGTGTCTGGTGCCCGGTCCAAGCGAAATGTCCCTCAACCCAGCGAATTCTATATTGCTGTCGAGGAGGGGGAGGCGTGCGTCGTCTCTGAAGGATTGTCGTGGACGCAGCCTCTGGCCTCTTGCTCGTCGTAAATTTCGAAACATCAAAGCCACAGCCTACACAGTTCTTTATTTCAGTGGAATAAGAGAAAAATTTACATTATTCTTCCATTATAGAACTCGAGTACATCTTTGGTCCTAACAACAATCATTGTCCGACATAAGGCCATGCATTCGCGCTTCTTGCTGGTGCGACGCAGTGTGGCTGAGAGAGAGGAATAAAACTAGAAGTAACAATGCTCTGGTGCATACAGTTGCAGAATTTTGCCACACGGGTGCCAATGTACGATATGCCACCCAACACACAAAATGCACGTGGATATCTGCAATAGCACTTTTAGCCAAGCCACTAAGCCGGTCCCCCCTCTTCTCTTTCCTCGTTAACCATGTCTGTGTGTATCCGGGGGTTTCGGGCGGTGCGCTGGTCACGGTTTTCACTGTCACCGGTTTCAGTAAGGGCAAAAAAACAGCAGCAATTATGCACCACTTTAGTGTCTATTGACTTCAAAGCATTATTTACAGTTCAACTCTTAATTCGAGTTATCAATCTTTCCATTAGCGTGTTGGTTTCTTCCGGCTCCCGGCCACTGTATAACTAGCTGCGACATGTTGGTATCCCAAATATGAGGCCGCTTATGGTATGTGATGAGTTTTGGAAGAAAATTGAGTTTGATAGGAATTTAGCTGTCAATCAGCACTGGCAAAAAGTGTAAGTCCCAAAAATTCATAATTGCAACCTTGCCCGATAATGTTGACAGTGTATGGGCAATAATTGTGACAGAGTAAATAAATGATGAGGTATGCCTATCACAAGTGTTGAATGCGAAGGTTAACATTTTATCATAAGATGGGCCGTAGGACGCTTTCTCGGATAATGCCGTTCGCAGATACAAGACTGATCCATCGTGATGTGACGTCACACCAGTGACGTCACTTCTGGACTGCTCTTCGTGTTTTTTGTCAGAAAAACACTGATGTTATGTCATGTTAAAAAACACTGATGGGTCATTTCATGTCAAAAAACACGATGTTAAAAGTATAGGCTAATACTACATAAATAATTATAAGAGTATTTAGATTAGCAGATAGTATCTATACTTGTAACTGCCTTGCTTCGCGATTACATTGAAGTTTTCCCTAATACCCCGCTGTGAGCCAGCCTCATTAACTATAGTCCGAATAACACCAGATGTTCTCCTCCGCTAGCTGCAAACACTTACTATGTGTTAAGACGCTCCTTACTTGCTTACCTGCTTTCTAGAACGTGCAGATAGCCTAGAGTCGCGATTAGATTTGGGTAATCATTGGTAATCAAAGTCTAAACTTATGTTCCCAAGAACACTTCTCCTCGCATCAGTACAGACACCATTGGTATTAACTTAGTTAACTTACTACCCTTTTGGCCCACTTAGAGCCTGGTCATTTCTCCGTGGCCCCGCCACCAAGGTTTGCTTTCCCAAGTGTCCGCGGACTCTCACCGCGCACTACTGCTCTTATGTAGTATATATGCAAGCTTCCAGCATGCCCACTCAGACTAGATAGAGTGAGAGGAGACCGTCACATCCCTCCAGCTAGACTCCTTGTGTCCGCTCGTATTGAACTTCGAGACTCTGCTGTACTATCATTGTGTGTTGAGACTTTATCGTAATATTCAATCCACCACGTTCTTACCGATTGATTGACGGATACCAGGTGTCTTAGGAGCACCTCCAAGAAGTCCATATTAATTAGACTTGAACAATTTAAAGAACCTTGTTGAGCTACTCCTGTGCGACTCTACTTTAAAAGTGTTAAATATTCTGTGCATTCCTCGTGTATTACTATCCTGTATTGACAAAAGCACGCACGGGGGCTGCTTAACAACACACGATGATATGGCTCGACAAGCTACGGCAAATGTATTATCTTAACCTAAGTTAGTAAAATGACATGCTGACACACCTACTTCAATAATAGATGGAAATAACTACTGCAGCTCTAAAAAAAAAAAAATAAGACAAACAACAATTTGGGAAAAGTCTGCATTTAACTTTTTTTTTATTTGGAAAATTTTCATTGGCTGATTGATATATCTTTCAGACAAGGCAGAGTTGTTGACGTGGCTAATTGATATAGCAATCAGTTTTCCATATGGGGTAATTTATGTATCATTCACACAGAGTTGGTGGATGGCTAATTGATTTATTATTCAGTCAGAGTTGTTCTGTTGACTAATTGATATATCATACGGACAGAGTTGCTGAGTTGCCTGACTTATGTATCGTTCAAACAGCCATGCTGGACTGGTGAACTGAAATATAATTCTGACATGGTTTCTAGAATTATTTTAGTACATAAACCTTTTCTCATTTTGCTTGATTATCAAAGGGCGAATGTTCTATGGAATGTATAGAATAGGCGAAAGTGTCTACTTCCAATGAAGTGAATTTTTTTGTTTTAGATAGTTCATCTCCAACCAGCAGACCTTTCCTTTTGGTGATGGATCCGTTAATCATAGTCTTTGTGACTCACTTATTACTTCTACCCCACAATTTTTCTTCTGCGAGGCATATGTTATACCGCACATTCATTCTTCATAGTCTATGTGACTCACTATTACCGTGTGCCCTATCCTACTTCTTCTGTGGAACAGGGCCGCCGTGGCCGAGTGGGTAGTGTGGCCGACTGCAGTGCCAGCCTGTGGTGCTGCATATCGCGAGTTCGAACCCCGGCAAGAACACAGCGGTGCTGTGGCGGGTAGATTGGGTGCCTCCCTCATCTATGTTAGCATAACTTAATCAAGCTCCTAACTTGAGGGAAACCGCTGTTCGTGTATACATATGTACACACATACCTACATTTTTTATAGTCTATGTGATTCATTATTATCTTGTACCCTACCATTCTTTTCCAGTGACCTCGAGTTAAAACGCTCACAAAAATGCATACCTTGATGTATTGATGACATTAATATTTGTCTTTATTGTGTGGCGTACAAAGTTGAACTAAGAATAGCTGTAGCGACCATCGACCTCGGGCAGCTGGTAGGCAGAAAGTGCACTAGTCGGTCCTGTGCCATTGCTATGTGAATAGTTGACTGCTAGTCAATGAAGTACGATCATTTTCGTGGAGGCTATGAAGTTAGCTGGCCACCAGTTCTGTTGTGATAATGAGTTAGCTGGCCACCAGTTCTGTGGTGATAATGAGTTAGCTGGCCACCAGTTATGTGGTGATATTGAGTTAGCTGGTCACCAGTTATGTGGTGATAATGAGTTAGCTGGCCACCAGTTCTGTTGTGATAATGAGATAGCTGGCCACCAGATCTGAGGTAATAATCAGTTAGCTGGCCACCAGATCTGTGGTGATAATAAGTTAGCTGGTCACCAGCTCTGTGGTGATAATAAGTAAGCTAACCACCAGTTCTGTGGTGATAATCAGTTAGCTGGCCACCAGTTCTGTGGTGATAATGAGTTAGCTGGCCACCAATTCTGTGGTGATAATAAGTTTGCTGGTCACCAGCTCTGTGGTGATAATAAGTTAGCTGCCACCAGTTCTGTGGTGATAATCAGTTAGCTGGCCACCAGTTCTGTGGTGATAATGAGTTAGCTGCCACCAGTTCTGTGCTGATAATAAGTCAGCTGGTCACCAGCTCTGTGGTGATAATAAGTCAGCTAACCACCAGTTCTGTGGTGATAATCAGTTAGCTGGCCATCATTTCTGTGGTGATAATGAGTTAGCTGGGCACCAGTTCTGTGGTGACAATGAATTAGCTGGCTACCAGCTCTGTGGTGATTATAAGTTAGCTGGCCACCAGTTCTGTGGTGATAATATGTTTGCTGGCTACCAGTTCTGTGGTGATAATAAGTTAGTTGGCCGCCAGTTCTGTGGTGATAATAAATTAGCTAGCCACCAGTTCTATTGTGATAATAAGTTAGCTGGCCACCATTTCTGTGGTGGTAATAACTTATCTGACCACCAGTTATGTGGTGATAATAAGTTAGCTAGTCACCATTTCTGTGCTGATAATAAGTCAGCTGGCCACCATTCTTTGGTGATAATAAGTTAGCTGGCCACCATTTCTGTGGTGGTAATAAGTTAACTGACCACCAGTTATGTGGTGATAATAAGTTAGCTAGTCACCATTTCTGTGCTGATAATAAGTCAGCTGGCCACCATTCTGTGGTGATAATAAGTTAGTTGGCCACCATTTCTGTGATGGTAATAAGTTAACTGACCACCAGTTATGTGGTGATAATGAGTTAGCTAGCCACCAGTTCTGTGCTGATAATAAGTCAGCTGGCCACCATTCTGTGGTGATAATAAGTTAGCTGGCCACCATTTCTGTGGTGGTAATAAGTTAACTGACCACCAGTTATGTGGTGATAATAAGTTAGCTAGCCACCAGTTCTGTGCTGATAATAAGTCAGCTGGTCACCAGTTCTGTGGTGATAATGACGACTCATTAGAAGCTGGGCCAGTCTGTAAATGAAGTAGTGCCTCCTCACACATGTCGGCAGAGGGCGAAAGTTATTTGGAGCTTCTGATATTAAACCTTTACTTATTTGAAGGGCAAGCATCATGTCTAATAAGCTGTGGTTTTAATATAAATATGTACAATATAATGATTGGGCCCGGTGTACCCGAGATATCCCTCCTTGAGGCATGCAAGTGGGTCACGTCATTAACTGCTTCCAAAATATTTCCTCATGGGAAATAGCTTATGACGTCACAAGCCTGCAACTCCAAAAGGAGATTTCGAAAGCTTCTTGTCGTTTGTTCTCAAACTTTTACAATATCATTATTCACATCTGTGACTTTACGAATAATGAAAGTCGGCATACGACTTACCCATTGAAAGCATATGTTTTATTCCCAAAAATATTGTTTTGTGGCTGCTTGAACAATTCCTCGTGTTGTGAAGGCAGTCTCGCTGTTATATGTAATCCCAGAAAATATATTATAAATCCCAAGAAAGTACACTGCACTAAATCGCGCAGTCTCTTGCAAAGCGTTGTTCCTGTGTTTGTTGGTCGATTGAAGTGGTTCGCCAGGTGGTAGCTACAGCTGCCATGTTATTTGGCAGCAAATCTTACCTTGTGCTGTTCCGCCGTCACGATACAACGTTTTGTTTCAATTGGCAGCTGTTTGAGTTGTGATAGGGTGACAGAAAGCCACGCAGAGATGATTCAATCTCCAACACTTCGTTCATCTTCGAAAGGTCGCTTCAAATAGCATGAATGTGAGCCCCGTGCCTGCGTGTTTAGAGGAGTTTATTGTCTGCGGCAATAGTTTATTTTTCCCTGGACCTGTCCGTTCCTGCAGACACCACTACAAGACTGATCACAGGGCAAGGTTACCTCATCTCTTTGAATTGATTCCAGTATCTTTAATTATGGGAATTAGGAATGGCTGCTACTCCCATTTCTGTTGGAACTGGCTGCTTCTTCCGTCCCTACATTCCTAACACGTGATCACGTTCTAGGGATGAGATAGAGTACTTGTGATTAACTTAGTCATTGTAGGAGCGGCTTTCGGTGTGATTTTTGTATACGCTTGAACTGTTCGACAGCGATTGTTATACCGTGTGGCGTCATGCATTGCATCAGTGATATAGTTAATACTGACTGGTTAGGTCTGTATTGTCATTATGTATGCACAGCTGGTCAAAAGAACCGTTCTAGAATGGAAAATGAAATTCCACACAGCAAACAGAGACTCAACTTAAAATTCTAGGGGCATTACTACCACTATTTAACTAACTACGGTTATTTTGACTATTCATCCTAGCAACATCATATGGGTCAAGTGGTTACAAATCCGCTACCTTGTAAGCTAGATTCGGAGCAGCTGCCCTCGCCTAAAGAGAAGCCTAACAATTGGGGAAGAGATCAAGTAGCCTTCAGGCTTATATTAAAGTACTTGCGAATGATAGACACCGAAACTGGTGCATACGATGGGCCAAGTAAGTAATTGCTATCAGTGGCACGTATTGGTAAATATATTAATGTTTTCATGGCAGGAAATGAAACAAATGGGCAATGGTAACTATGTTCTTAGACAAGTAGGAAAATAAAAACATATTTATTTCGAAACAAATAGTATGGTATAATGTTTTTTTTTGGCTCACTAAATCTACACAAAAAATATACACAAGTCAAAATGACCATAATGATAAGTAAAAAACATCGAATCAGATTGAGTATGATTATCAGTTACAACGATTCGCTGGGACAATGGGACCGCGCATGAACGATCAAGTGCATCCTACTCCCATAGCCGAACGAACATAAATGTACAATATTTCTAAAACACATCACAACCAAAGGAATATCTAAGTAAAATATAAACTGAAAAATTAAAATCTATATCCAAACATAAGTAGTATGGTATTATTTTTTCAATTAGAATTTATTCATAGAAGTTCACGGAACTAAAATACATATTAATAAACAAATTGAGCATCAAATCAGATTAGATATCTAGAATGAGTCATTACAACCAATAGTTGTCAACAAACGGGACCGCGAATGAACGGTAGCGAGCATCGATATGAATGGACGAGTGAACGTGAATGCATGTAAACGGTGAGGCATTTTATGGTTACCCTACCACGACACACAT
>SDVV010016159.1:0-14329 GCA_016164225.1 Gammarus roeselii
AAAAAAAAAAAAAAAAAAAAAAAAAAAAAAAAAAAAAAAAAAAAAAAAAAAAAAAAAAAAATTATTATTAGGAGCACTACACTGCTCTCTTCGAACAATGCAGAATATTATTATTATTATTATTTCCATTCTATCAAAATTATTATATTTTTTGTTAATTTAGGTATCATTATACTCGTATCAAAACAGTTTCTACTACTAACAAAACTTTGAGAAAATATATATTATGCTCCGCGGTACGACTACATTCCGTCCGGAACGTGCTGGGTGAAAGTGGTTACCACAACTCACATCCACCCCTAACCCACGTCAGAGCCACTGGGACTAGGAGTGAGCCCGTAACGGCAACTCGCAATCGCCCATAAACCCTTATAGGGTCAACCATTCCCACTTGCCTAGTAGGCTATCTGTCTTAAAACACAAAAGGGGACAAACAGACACATGGACTATGGTATCCCGGGAATTGATAAAATGCTATTATTGTAATCATATTTGCACGATCACCATTCCTACCGTGTAGTGGGTGGGAGCCTGCCGGCGACCCGCAGCGACCTGTATGGGCGCGAGCCCGCTACGGTAACTCGCAACCACCCCTACACACCAATAGTATCCGGAAAACGAACCCGAACTAGAGGGAAGCTCGCTGCCCATATCAATGGTACGGCGTTGATTCGGAAGGTATATATTTTTCTGTCTCTTTTTTTTTCTCTGTCTCAGCAGACCCTGATCCAGAGAGGTGGTCTGTGCAGCGAGGAGAACTAACAGTTTTCTTCCCTGCAACAGAAATGCTGGGCGGAACCCAGTGTTGCAGGGAGCAGAGCGACATAAAGCTTTTAACCTTTCCACAGATGTTCGAGTTGTTGTCATGCCTGACACTTAGATGATCATTGTTTATATAGTGGGTATCTTCTTATAGAGGTCCCCTATTGACAAAATCGTACTCTCTATGTCATGTCATTATCTAAATTTAAATACCCTGTGGTTCTGTTCGACTGAACTCAGCGTTATTGTTCTTTTTTAATTTCGATATCTACGCGTGTCTTTTGATTAGACTGACGAGCTGCGAAGGGCAAATCTATTTCCTGGAGATGACCCTCTGGTATCTGACCTTGAAATATAGAAAATATTAGTACTTCTTAGGAAGTTAACGACCAGCCTCATATCCACCTCTACAGCCGACTCTTTTCCAGATTTGTGGCCGGTGCGGCGAAGAGAACCAACAGTCTTTTTCATGCAGCTCTGATCCGGGGCGAGACCCAGAGTTGCAGAGCAGAGCGTTATAAAAATCGTTAAGCTTCTCCTACACAGATGTTTTGAGCCGCCGTCGGGCCTAACATGGAGACCACTGTTGAAACAGCAGGGCACGCATCTGAGAAGGTCTGCTGTCGACACAATGGCTCTTCTGTATAATTCTAATTTCAAAATTTAGTTACTTTGTGCCTCCTCGCATGAATTTTGCGTTTTCATTTTAAAAATTTAAACATCTTTACTCCGATAATCTTCTCCTTAAACTCAAGAGCTATCATGTGCAACTCTTTTCCTAGAAGATGCCTCTCCGACATTCCTCCTTGAAATGCGAAATGCTCCTCTAGGAACCTCACGTGTACAGAAGACTTACCCTTCTGAACACACTGAGGAGAACCACTCCCAGGCAATTAGGCGAAGTCTCCTCAGACCTTTCAGCTTATCAAAATATCATAACTCTAGCGCCTGTTCTGATTAATACTCTAGATCAGCCAAGTGCAGGTCTATCTACAGGAGAGGTCCCTCTGACGTCCCACCTTGAAGTGCAACAGCCTTCACGAACCACAAGTGTACAGAAGATTTATTCTTCTGAACACTCTGGGGAGGATCACCCCCAAGCAACTTTGCCTGGTGCTTCCCAGCTCTTGCGAGCATTTTTTTTTAAATCTAACTTAGCCACATGCTCTTTTCTTGTAGACTTAATACCTAGTGGGACTCCTTATGACTCCAACCTCTGGGGCAAGCCTGTAGACATGCCCTTGGGGAAGAGAATGAGTTCGTTGAGCGTATGACGTGTCTGTCTCTGCTCGACCGCCAGAAACCTAAATTTTCGCTTTCCATCTTCACTCACCTCGTTCCAGAAAATGTCAACTGACACTCGACCGTTTTTTCTCTGGGGCTGAAATGCCCCAGGTAATGATAGGGTGGCAGCCAGTAGGTACTGGCGATAGTAGCTGTGGGCCTTCTCTTTCTACATCTTTACAACCTTCCCTTTCCTATATTTGCGCGTGAATTTCTAAAGCTGCGTTGATTATCCTCCACGTTTCTTTCAAGGAAACCACTCGATATGTGCACTTGTGCTCGTTTCGTTTACTTAATCTAATCTAATCTATTCGCGGAACCACTTGGCTGAGACAGTTAAAACCTACTACCACTACAGTAGAAGAGGCCTAGGATAACCCTTGTCCTACCTATCGACCTTTGTTAACTCATCTTAGGATATTGGTTACTAGTGCATTAACTAAAACATTAGAGAAACCTACTTTTGATAAGGAACTCACAAGGTTGAATTGAGAGCGGTCGGTGTCCATAAAGGTACCACCGAAATTTATAGCTTCCCGGGGCAACCACACGAGGCACAGCAATCATCGCTAATTTTGCAAGTCAATTAAACTCGTCGACTGTTACACCCCTGAATGCCTACATCTATCTGACCAACCGATCTGACAGTGGATCGCCCATAAGTAGAGATACCTAAATCAAAACTGGTGCTACTCATGAGGCCATTTTCTTGAGTATATTTCCAGGGTCAGTGCTTAACCCCCGAAAACGGTTCTGTTCTGCAAATCTGATGGGTCGACGACTGATTTACATTCCGAGCAATTACAGGGGTCCTTTAAGACCTTTCTCAATTTTTGATTCCGTTTCACTAATCGGACCAAAAGACTGAGGTTGGGCTAGTACAATGCGATTAGGCATAAGACTACCAGACGGGACCACATATTGTGGACACCATTTTCACAACACTAGCATCCATTACTAAACTCTAAATATAGGAGGCTCCCTGGTCCAATGAGAGCCTCCTACAAGAGCCGTCCAACAAGAGAGCCTACAAAAGCCGGGCGAATAATCACAAGATGACCTGCTCGCGGTGGCATTGTCTTGGAAAACCAAATAAAAGACCCTCAACCCTGCCCCCCTCCTTCAACATAGTTCCATGACACGCCCTCATAAACAAAACACTCAATACGCATATCCATCCAATCTACAAAATTGACGTGCTAATTTTATCTCGAGCAGACATGCACGTAGACTACAATAACGAACAATTTTGAACACGTTAATTCCCAAACGGTGTCTTTCAGGGCTCTGTCTTTTCTCCATTACTCTCCAATACCTTCCTGTAATATCTGAAAATTTTGAATTTCTATTGGATCGTAGTGATGTTAGAACCTCTGTGCTTGAAGCTGTTGCCGAGTATCATTGTTTTACACAAAGCTTGTCAGAATTGTAAGGAGAAGAAGCTCATGGTGTGTTCCACCCGATTCCAAGATTCTAGTACGTTTTTTATAAGAACAGTCTTGAGTTAGGTAGGGTTAAGGGCTCCAGCTCTCTCTCTGTCGTTTATTGGTATATTTTCCTCTCAGATTCACAAAGGGGCGCTTGGAACGAACAGGGTTGAGCATGAGGAAAGTGTATCTAGGTACCCACATGATACACGATTGTCGGAGGGCCGAGGTAGTTTCAAGCTGAATTTTTATTCTAGCTTATGCACCCTGAAGTGGTTCGGCAAGGCTTGGGAAACAGCTATGGTGGAGAGAGAACCTAGCATTCAATAATTGCCGGCTCATGGTCAATTTACCCTCCTCCTCTGTCCTTTCTTATGTTGGTCTGCTGCGCATCCTGCGGCAGATGCTTCCCTGAGCTGTTTATGACGATATATAAGAGGAAATGAGACTGTTAATCGCCAGTCAGTAGGTTAGGGTTGGAAGATCAGCGATCATATCTTTTGGGCCATCTATTTTCGGGATCACAAAAATGCGTGATTGGGCGCAAGTCTGTCCCCCTCGGCTGTTCGTCCTTTATTTCCACTCGTTCTCTGCTAGGCCACCAAAAAACGAGTTGGCCTTCTTGGGGGTGTTATTTCCTCGACAGGGGACTAACGAGGAAATAACATCGGATATATGGGGTGTGGCATGAGCAGAGTCTGTCGGGACCTGTTTCTCCGGGTGATGTGTGGGCCTTCCCTGTGAGGGGATAAGATGAAGCGGAGGGTTTTCTGGCTCCTAATTGTGGAAATGCCAAGCACTAGGCAGTTCGTCAATGCCTCCGAGAATATTTTACGCTCCGAGTGGGCCAGATAAAAGGTATTGATCTTATGGGCACGATGGGGAAACTGTTCCAGATTTGATGGGTAAATCGTGGATGGGCCGTTGGTGGGAGTTTAAGCTTGATGAAGTCGAGGTTCTATACCAGACTTTTCTGAGTGCAAGGTGCAGTCCTGTCCGTGCCGGGCTCACACCGTCGCGAGACGTAACACATACGCGTACATAAATGGATCTGAGCTTGAACCTGAGCTATCGACCCAAACAAGGTTCTGCTCTGCTCAATGTTGTTTATTACGTTGAATTTTGTTTAGTGCTGGCTTAGCTATGACCGTCGGTCGAAAAACTTGAAGAGCTTTTGGGAATGGATTATGCCTGACTTGGTGAGTAGAGTTGCAATTGTGGGTTTTCCCAATTACCGGGGTTCAGCAGTCTCTTTTCCCATTTCCAATCCTATGAAAGTGTGCTACACGTGAAGTTTACTCCTGAGTCTTCAGACTCTCTGAAGGGCGTAGCACTGTCCTCGTTTTTCATACCGAGAATATTCATGCACAACCAGTGGACCGTGGGATTTTTCGACTCTACAGCAAAGCAGAGCTCTTTTTTTCAGAAGAAATTATGGACTAGAGGTGCCCAGAGTCTTCCGACTCACCGGCGGGGTGCAGTTCTGTCCGTTTTTTTCCTTGGAATAGTTACGCATATCCGCGCAGTCTGATACTACACACGGGTTGTTCCACTCAACCCGGTTGAACCATAAGACGTGTACTTGGCGCTCAACTGCTTGGGTGGTGTTGACTCCACGTGATGCAGTGACAGAATGATGCGCGCTGGTCATATGATCAAGCAATTTGCATGACAATGTCACCTAGAGGGAACCGTCAACTGACGCTGGATCAAGAATTAAGATTCAGCGTTGACACACGTGTTCTAAAGCCTTTTAGTGTACTCCGAAGTCAAAGTCTAAATTTATCTGTTATCATCAACTGCACTTTTGTCACATTCCTTATGTCTGTGATTATTGTTTATTCTAAGCATACATGTAACACTACACCTTTCACCTAAATTAAAAATTAAAATTTTCCTAATTGATTTTGATTATAATAATTGATGAAAGGGAACTATTTATCATACTAACGTCCGCCTGCTGATCCCGACAGCGTGCCCGACGCCGTCGTTCCCAACTACTGCCTGTTCGTACCGGTGATCGGGGACAGTTTTGTGCTCGCCATCGTCATCTACGCCGTTTCCTTCTCCATGGCTAAGATCTTCAGCAAGAAAAACGGATACAATGTTAACGCGACGCAGGAGCTCTACGCTGGGGTGAGGCTGGGGAAGCACCTCTACAAATGAGGTGACGTTAGGGAACAAAACTCTACACTGAAGTGATGCAAGGAAAGTCAGCTTAACGATAGTGCGAGGCAGGAAAAAGCAGCTCTACCTACGCTGGGGTCAAAAGGGAGACGACAGCTGTACAATAGGTCAAGACAGGGAAAGCAGTTCATCGCTGGGGGTGAGGCCAGGAAAGCAACTCTACGCTGGGTGAAACCGGAGAAGACAGCTCCACGCAGGGGTGAGACAAGAGAACACTGTTTTTATTTTAATTGGAATAAGGACGGAAGAATCGAGCGCGGGAGCAGTTATTACATGTTTATTTCAAGAAAAATGTACAGGGAAGTGTAATGCCGGTTTTGTGCAAGGCCAGGACCAGACTAACTTGGCCCGTTCAGTCCCACCGTCATAACGGATCTCATTGTACACAGTTACGTACATATCGAGTAACCCAAATGTGTATCAAAACTCCGAATTCTTCCCACGCTCTACCTGAGCTTAGCACTTCATTGCGTCAATCCGTGTCCGTACCGTTTACGCTTTCGAAGAATTTCATGTCACAACAAGAAACTAATTCTCGTCTCGTTTATTACTTCTCACGATTTGGTTGGAAAATATACTGAACAGTTCAAGTCTAATTTATTAAAACAATGGAAATGGCACATCTCATCCATTAGGAGAAAAATTACCGTTCAACAGTTTATGCTGCATTGAGCATTCATTACCAACAACTACATTATTATTTCATAAAATATTTACCACGTCATGTATGAAAACTTGCCAACAACCTATCGTGTCAATTATTAACTGAGAACTTTCTAGATAGCACAGGCTGGCCCCTTATTTGTGCTGTACCTTAAATCAAACGTTTGCTTGCCTCATATTTAGTCATGAAAATATCGCTTTTAAATGTGTAAAGCCGGTCATGAGGACGTCAAGGGTGAGCCAACCTGGCGCCTGGCGTGAAGCAGGGGTCCGGTAAATGTAAAAACAAACCGTCATTCAAGAGGGGCTAGCATCCCCTCCAGAAGGACAATGACCAGGATCTCAACAGCAAAAAACGTCAGCCTCTTCATGATGAACAGTGCCATCGAAGACGACCGGACCAAGGACAACATCACGGTGTGTACCAGACACATTGGCGAAATCAAGAATTTACTAAGTCAAGCAACTGGCCTTTCCGAGCAGGAAACTGTAGACTTCACCGCAGAATCCAGCACAATCGACGACCGTCTAACGAGACTTTAGTATCATGTCAATGCCATATCTCTTCGAATCCATCCTACGGGGGAGCGTGCAATGACTCGCGCTGAGGCTCCGGTCGAAATGATTCTCAAATCAAGTCTCGCGAAGAACCGTAAAAAATGAATCCGCAACAAACGCCTGTGTCTATACCTCTACATCCGATGACAACCTCAACGACTTCTCCCCCTAAAAACACACCAAAAACACCCCAACCGAGTTTAAAGAACTGCAAGGAAGATGCAGTACTTGCCCTTTATTGAACACAGCCTGTTCAACAACGGTCATAACTTTCCCGAACATTTGAAAACCACATTTGACACTAAGGACAGACCGGATATTTGTCCATACACTCTATGAAGAGAACTGGGCTCCATTACTGGCCGTCCAGTCCTCACCACCAGCGGCAACGAAAGTGTCACCACTAAAGTAGATACGAAACTTCAGAGCGACGCTAAGCTCTTTAAGATCAGAATATTGCAAGGGTCGTGCACAATCATACCACACCCAACTTTCTCTATGAGTTCAGGCTTGATTTATATTGAAAATCTCCAGAAGGAGCAAGCTGATGAGTTCATCACCGGACTGTAATAAAAACAAAAATCGCACCAAAATCTCACCATAAAGGAACTCCACCACGACCCTTCTGTTGAAATTCAACTGCCTTACCCTACCAAACTACATTGACATACCTTTTCTTGACATCAAACCAAATGTTACGTCCTGCGCCAGACGTCCGATACGATGTTATAAATGCCAGAAATACGAACACATTTGCAGAGATTGTCATGGTAAGAGCAACGATGTTCACTCTGTTCACGAGACGACCATGACAGACGGGATGATGCCCAGTCGTGCCCATCCAAAGAATCTCACTGCTTTTATTGCGATGTAAACAGCCACCCCACGAGACCCAAAGACTGCCCCAGGATAAGAAAGATAGATAAATTCTCCCATTCCAGGTAGACCACAAGGTCAGTCGACGAGAGGCTATCGCCTCAATGCACTCCTCTCAGGATGACCCTCCCACCGAGGAAAAATATAAGCTTCTTTTCCTACTCACTACCTCATAACGCCCATAGATAGCGGTACAAACAAAGTTGCTCCCTCAGCGAATCTATTCAATATAATGAACTCACCCGCAATAAAACTGGAAATTGAACCGCAAACCGTCCGCCAAAAGGGATTTAAGTATCTGGCCAACGTCGTTAAACTCTAACAAAGTAACGTTTTACCTGAAAACTACTACCATAGGCAAACACAGAGTAACTGTTCGATTAAATGCGTCCTTCTACGATACGAAACTAATTATATATATACTTCCCGCCACACACCCACAACTAACCTGAGCGCTTTTGCAGCATGTTTAGCAAAGGATTACGGAGTTGCCGATGTTTCTCTAGCAACATGGGTCAAATCTCGAATCTCTAGTTCTATCGCATACCAAATCCCCTACCCATGACCTGAAGTACCGGAATTGATAGTAATCTCGGGTGAGCAGGAAAAACACAAAATTATCCAGTTGCGATTTTGCCTGCAATGTACAAAAAATGCCTTGAACACGGCCACGTAGTCAAATACTGCATGCCGAACATACCTCAACGTTGTAAGAGGTGCGTCGGCGAGCATGACAGTAAGGACTGCAAAGCCTTCCAACCAACGTGCTACCATTGTTCATGTTTTCATGAAGTAGGCGACCGCTAACTCTATATATACATGGACCAAAAAGCAATAACAACTACACAAAACGACACCAGCATCTCACGGAAACAAGCCATTTAAGTCCGGCTTGGCGAAATACCAAATCTACTTAATTATGCCAAAGCAGTTAAAGTTACAAGTAAGCCCATCCCCTCAGACGATCAGACGATACCCATACATCGTCAACACAATCACATAACAAGACCCAAACACCCCTCCCTAGCAGTAGCACTATCGCACTCAGCCCAGCAACCTTCCCTCGTAATAGCGGTGAATGACTCTAGATATGAACCCACCGGGGCCCAGGAGGACACCGTGATGGATACTTCCCTCTCAGTCGACCACGCAGCGAGACCCACTAACACAACAGCGAAAAGGTGAAGAAATGGAAAAATCCCCCCCAAAAAAGCTGGCTTTAGAAATGAATCCACTGGTGCGCAGGAGGACACCGTGATGGATGCTCCCCTCTCAGTAGGAAATCGAATTTGATCCCGTACCGATTATTAACTGAGAATCCTCTAGATACCACAGATTGGTCCTTTATTTGTGCTGGGACCTTAAACCGCACGTTAGTTTTGTAATTTGAGAGGTCGTGTAACGTTAATAGTAGAGACGGTAAAGCCGGTCAAGAGGCCGTAAAGAGTGAGGCCCCTGGCCCCTGGCGTGAAGCAGGGGGCTGATTAGGGGGAAGGAAGAAACCCCATTTGGGAGGGGCCAGCATCCCGTCCGGTGCGATAAAAAAAAACAAGATAACAACGGTCAAGAACGCCATCTCTCCAAGACGACCAGCACCACCTCAGCCGAGGACAATCGGAGGAACGACCGCATCGAGGAGTTGACCTGTGACGTTCACACGAAATTAAGAACTTACTTCACCAAGTGACCGGCCTCCCCAAGCAGGAAGCAGAGGACTTCACCGCAGAAACCAGTTCAATCGACGACCGTCAAACAAGACTAGAGTGCCACGTTAAAACCCTATTCCTTCTAGTCCACAAATTCGTAAAAACCCGACAAGCCAAAGAACCCACAACCTATGCAAGTGCTTCTACCTCTACATCAGACTACAACCTCGATGACTCTCCACCGCACAGAAACCCAACCGAGCCCCGAGGGCTGCAAAGAAGAGGCAGTACTCGCTATTTACCGAACAATAACTGTTCAACAACGGGCCCACCTTTCGTGAACACCTGAAGGTCACGTTCGACGTCAACGATAAACCGGATATTTGCCCATACAATCTGTGAAAAGAGATGGGCTCCTTCACTGACCATCCAGTCTTTAGCATTACCACCAGCGGCGACGAAAGCTTCTTCATCTGAGTAGATACGAAACTCCAAAGAGACGCAATTCTTTTAAAGATTAGACTATGCAAAAAGCCATGCACAATCGTACCACACCCGACTTTCTCTGCAGCTTTAGGTTCAATTTACGTAGAAGATATCCCGAACGATGAAATTGCTGAGTAAATTACCGGACTCGTTCAATACGAGGACTGCGTGGTCGAAGCAAAAATCGCACCAAAAATCACACCAAGAAGAGACACAACCACAGCTCTAATACTGAAATTCAACTGCCCCACCCCACCCAAATACCTTGACGTTCCCTTCTGCGCCACCAAAACCAAGGTCACACGATTCGAGAGACGTCCGATGCGATGCTAAAAATGCCAGAAACACGGACACACGAGCGGAAACTGTAACGGTAAGCAAAGATGTTCATACAGCTCCCATGACTATCATGAAAAAAGGGCAGATCCCCGGTCGTGCCTGTCCAAAGAGCCGCACTGCTTTTACTGCAAGGTGAACGGTCACCATACCGGACACGGAGATCGCCCCCAGAACAAGACGGAGAGATAGATACTCCAATTCCAGATGGTCCACGGGGTCGGGCGACGAGAGGCTGTGGATTTGATGCACTCTTCCTAGGATGACTCTCCTACTCAGGAGAAGAGAACGGCACCATTTCCCACTCACTTCCTCGTAACGCTCTAAGATAACGGTGCAAGCAAAGTGACCTTTTTAACAAATCCATTTAAAATGATGGAATCGTTATACCAGCAGCTGGGAAGAAAGCCGGAAGACGTCCAACGACAAGGAAAAAAAGTATCTGGCCCACGTCGTAGAACGTGAACATAGTAACACTAAGCGAAAAATTAAAAAAAAACTCAGTCACTGTTGAAATAAACTCATCCTTCAACGAAACCAAAGGAATTCTATACACTTCTCGCTGCAGACCTACAACAGGCCGGAGGGCGTTCTCATAAGGTCTGGCTAAGGACTACGGAGTTACCAACGTTTGTCTAGCCGACTGGATCAAAACACGAAACACAAGTTCTACCGCATACCAAATTACCTTCACAAGACGCAACGCTCCGGAGTTCATGGTAATCGTGGGTGAACACGGAAGAACCAAAATCTACCCAGTTGCAACATGGCCTCCAATGTGCAAAAAGTGCCTTGAATATGGCCACGTCATCAAATACTGCCAACCGCAGACACCCCAACGCTGTAAGAGGTGTGCCGACGAGCACGACAGAAAAGACTGCTCAGTTCGCCAACCCGCCAACCGCCAACCACTGCTCATGCCTCCATGGGGCAGGCGACCGCGACTGCCAAGTATACATGCACCAGAAAGAAAAACAATCACACAAAACTAGCTCAGAGTTACAATGAAGCGAGCTATCCAAATCTGGAAAGACTCCAACACCCCTTCGTAGCAGTAGTGCTACCCCACTCATCTCAGCGACCGCCTCCGCACTGGAGATGAATCCCACCTGCAATCATTCCTGCGATGACCAGGAGGACACAGCGATGGACGCTTCCTCCGCAGCCGACCACGCAGCCAGGCTCACCACTACAACAACGAAGAGGAGAAAAGATGAAGTCTCCGATGCCCACACAGAGCAAAAAGATCAGTGGCGACATACAAATAACAGCTTGCCATGATAAGAACCAAGAACTAATCCCACTTGTCTTTACCGCACCTCCATTCTGCGAAGGCCAACGCGAGGGACGCGACCCTCCGTTTACGAGGCCCGACCCTCCAACACCCCACCAGCAAAAACGACCATCGCCACGACGGCGACGCGCTCAAAACCTATATCGGAAAACTAATACTCGAGACAGCTAAACAACCTGTCACCTTACCTGCCTCAACAGGTCTCAGTCTACACATCCACCCACACAGCTTAAAAAAACTACCACATGAAAAGAACGCTCTCGTTAAAGAAGCAAACACAAAGAGCATAAAATCTCGTCCTCCTGCAAAATCACTCACAGCCGCAACCGCAGCAACCCCAGCATAACACGCTCTACCGAAAGCAGCTGCTTCCGCGAGCATTCTCGATCAAGGGTTCCTGGGCAAACTCATAAACGCGAGCACCGCGAAGATTCTCGCAAACCACGCGACCACTCTAGATCATCAAGATCTGTGTGTGAACAGCCCTCAAAATGAACACTAAAATACTTCAGTGAACTGCAAGGGACTAGGAAACAAGAAAGACTAATTACTATTCTTAATCGCCACCCATAAGCCTTCGGTGATTGGCCTCCAAGAGATCAAACTCCGAGTGACCGCCACCTTCAGAATCCCCCAATATATCATACACCGCCGCGAAGGCCACACCAACGTGACTGCTCACGGCGGAGTGGCACTTATGATCCACTAAAGCGTACCTCACCTCTCCCATCCCTTGAGGGCAGAACTCCAAGCCATTGCTAAAAAGATATGCGTCTCAAGACCAATAACTGTGGTATCCATCTACTCTTCACGAAGCCATGACCTCTCGGAAACACTAATAACCGAATTGCTAAACCAACTGCCCTCGCCAATACTACTCCTTGGAGACTTCAATAGCTACCATGAAAGATGGGGATGTGTGAAAACAGACCCCAGGGGAGTGATAAGGGCTAACACCATAAACACTCACAACCTGGTCCTTCTCAACGACGGATATCCCACCCGAATCACCCCGAAAGTGAAACTGCCATTGACTTATCCATGTTCTCAGTCACTCTGGCACCCAGATCGTTTGGGGAATTCTGCCTTCAACACACGACAGCGACCATAACCCAGTCATCATATCTCTTCTCACCAACCAACCAAGAAACCCTGCCCCACATGAACTTCGATTCAACTACCGGAAAGCCAGCTGTGAGGAATACTCTGCACACATCGCGTGGAGCAATATGAATGGCATCCCCGAAAACATTTCGGAACCCGACTACGTCGTCCAACTAAACAAAAAGTTTCAAGCTGCAGCCGAGGCAAGCATTCCCCAATATGCGCCTTCAATCTTCTTTACGAAACCATGGTGGTGCCGAGAGGTGCAAGAAGCAAGAGACAAGAGTGAAAGACTATACAATGCTCATAGACTTGCACGGTCCCCCAGGAACCGAATAGCGTGGAAAATGGCAACTGCTGTATATCGAAAACTTCGAGTGGAGAAGAAACAAGAAAGCTGGGCTCAGTTAATCAACACTATTGTTCGACGGACCACCTTGTACGACTGGAATCTGACATTAGACGGGCTTTTGTCCGAGGGGAACATGTGGTTTCCATATTCTTCGACGTTGAAAAAGCATACGACACTACTTGGAAATACGGAATCATGAAGGATCTCCACCGAAAAGGCCTGAGAGGACACCTACCTCGTTTCATCCATAAATTTCAGCAAAATCGTACCTTCAGGGTCAAGGTCGGCGACACCTTGTCACCATCGTATCCTCAAGAAATGGGAGTCCCCCAGGGAAACGTACTCAGCGTCACTCTTTTTATCCTCATAATAGACACCATAGCCTTTTAACAATTCGACATGAACTCCAGAAGTATCTTAACCTAGTCTTGAACTGGGCTTCAATAAATAGATTCAGATTGTCGCCCTATTAAACCAAAAGCACGCACTTTACCCTTGCACCCGGCTTACACCTGAAACCAGCCCTAACACTGCTCAATACACCTCTAGTATACAATGAATCGAAAAAGTTTCTTAGTTTTGAGTGGAACCCTAAACTCACATAGCGACCACACATTACAGCCCTGGAGACCCGCTACAAAAGGTCAACGAGACTAATCCCTTCGGCAACACACCTTAAATTTGGTGTTGACATGGACACCGGCATGACATTGATCAACACATTTATACGCTCAGTAGCAAAACTACTCTCGAGCCTCTCTCGATTATTGCAAATAACTCAATGTGCATCATAACCGGCATGCCCGTTTCGTTCCACTCCCATCGAATCCCTGAACGTACTATCAACGAACTTCAAATTTCCGCTAGGGCGAGACAAACTCTACAATATTATTTCAACACTAGAAGCCTCATCAATAACCTAGCACTAATGACATCAACAACGCTTGGGGTGGATGGATGATTATTCATTTTATAGATCATTACCACTTTTTTTTGGTATTTCTTCTTGCTTGGGCTCTGTTATTTTTCTTTGCCCTTTTTCATTATCATAAATTTTGAATTGGTTATTATTATTATATGTATCTAGGTTGGTTGAGACAAGGTGACCCAGGGAGGGGAGGTTTTTCTGGGACCCGCGGGACTCGGGGACCCGGGGTTTCGAGCTTGGGGTGGGTGGATGCTTATTCATTTTATAGATCATTAACACTTTATTTTAGTATTTGATTATTTCTTCTTGCTTGGGCTCTATTATTTTTCTCTGCCCTTTTTTCATGGTGATGAATTTTAAATTTGTTATCATTATTATTATATGTAACGAGGTTGGTTGAGAGAAGGTGACCCAGGGAGAGGAGGT
>SDVV010016160.1:0-14328 GCA_016164225.1 Gammarus roeselii
TAACATCCACCCTCTAACATCCACCCTCTAACATCCACCCTCTAACATCCACCCTCTAACATCCACCCTCTAACATCCACCCTCTAACATCCACCCTCTAACATCCACCCTCGAACATCAACCCGCTAACATCAATCCTCTTACATCCACTCTCTAACAACCACTCTCTGACATCCACTCTCTAACATCCACCCTCTAACATCCATCTTCTAACATTCATCCTCCAACATCCGCCCTCTAACATCCGCCCTCTAACATCCACCCTCTAACATCCACCCTCTAACATCCAACCTCTAACATCCACCCTCTAACATCCACAGACAGTCACATTGCGATAGGAAGCGGGTGGCCGACCAGCCCATTGGAAACGGGCGGCAGACCAGCTTATTGGAAAAGGGCGGCAGACCAGTCTATTGGAAACAGGCGGCACACCAGCCTATTGGAAACAGGCGGCACACCAGCCTATTGGAAACAGGCGGCACACCAGCCTATTGGAAACAGGCGGCACACCAGCCTATTGGAAACAGGCGGCACACCAGCCTATTGGAAACGGGCGGCACACCAGCCTGATGGAAACGGGCGGCACACCAGCCTATTGGAAACGGGCGGCAGACCCGCACAAGAAGGAACAAATCAGATTCGGTGTGGATGTCCTATATTTCATAAGTAATATATTTCTTTTGTATTTCCAGTTACTCTCCGAACTTTTTGTTCCAAACTGTTACGTTCTTTGGCATTAGTTCAACGGAAAGAACTTGTATCATTCGCAAGAAAGATTGAAAACTTCATGCTCATTTCAGGCAAGTGATAGAACCTAATTATGTTTACGAAAAGGAGAGACTTTGCGGCAACCATCACCTTGCTGCTGATGCTCCCAAGAGGTTTGGTTGGAGGGACCACCGACCAGGTCACAGCCACAAGGGTGATCATCAACCCTGAGGACTTCAAACTGGCAGGAGTAGTCACCACGATCCTCCCAAATGTTAAGACATTGATCGAGTGCAGCTCCTTGGCTCTAAAGAGCCCCAAAGACATTAAACTCTTCTGTGTGACCCTCGAAAAGCAGTGTCTCATCTCCAACAAGTCATACTCCGCCAACTATGATGATGGATCGGGCGGCGGGGGGTACAAGTGCTACACAACCGAGAAACCGCTCATCGACATTGGTAAGACAAACTTGTCCTTGTTATCGAGAGCAATTTAGTAATTTTGAGTCTGCAAGGAGGCAAGTCAGTTGTTGGTTTGAAACTTTACAAGTAAACGCTCCAACATTTAAAAAATGCCAGTAAAATAATTTGCATGACGAGGCTACGAGTCTCACAATCATAGGAGGTCAAAGTAGAATCGGTACTGAATGGAAAAGTTGAAAGAGCCGTTATTATTTTTCGAAGTTTTATTCTATCCAGGTCTGCACGGATGCAATATATTCCGGTCTGCACAGATGCAATATATTCAGGTCTGCACAGATGCAATATATCCAGGTCTGCACAGATGCAATATATCCAGGTCAGAACAGATGCAATATATCCAGGTCTGAACAGATGCAGTATATCCAGGTCTGCAAAGATGCAATATATCCAGGTCTGCACGGATGCAATATATCCCGGTCTGCACAGATGCAATATATTCAGGTCTGCACAGATGCAATATATCCAGGTCTGCACAGATGCAATATATCCAGGTCTGCACAGACAGATGCAATGTATCCAGGTCTGCACAGATGCAATATATCCAGGTCTGCACGGATGCAATATCTCCAGGTCTGCACAGATGCAATATATCCAGGTCTGCACAGATGCAATATATCCAGGTCTGCACAGATGCAATATATTCAGGTCTGCACAGATGCAATATATTCAGGTCTGCACAGATGCAATATATCCAGGTCTGCACAGATGCAATATATCCAGGTCTGCACAGATGCAATATATCCAGGTCTACACAGATGCAATATATTCAGGTCTGCACAGATGCAATCTATCCAGGTCTGCACAGATGCAATATATCCAGGTCTGCACAGATGCAATATACCGAAGTCTGCACAGATGCAATATATCCAAGTCTGCACAGATGCAATATATCCCGGTCTGCACAGATGCAATATATCCAGGTCTGCACAGATGCAATATATTCAGGTCTGCACAGATGCAATATATCCCGGTCAACACCGATGCAATATATCCAGGTCTGCACATAGGCAATATATTCAGGTCTGCACAGATGCAATATATCCAGTTCTGCACAGATGCATGATATCCAGGTCTGCACAGACAGATGCAATGTATCCAGGTCTGCACAGATGCAATATATCCAGGTCTGCACGGATGCAATATATCCAGGTCTGCACAGATGCAATATATCCAGGTCTGCACAGATACAATATATCCAGGTCTGCACAGATGCAATATATTCAGGTCTGCACAGATGCAATATATCCAGGTCTGCACAGATGCAATATATCCAGGTCTGCACAGATGCAATATATCCAGGTCTGCACAGATGCAATATATCCAGGTCTGCACAGATGCAATATATCCAGGTCTGCACAGATGCAATATATCCAGGTCTGCACAGATGCAATATATTCAGGTCTGCACAGACGCAATATATCCAGGTCTGCACAGATACAATATATTCAGGTCTGCACAGATACAATATATCCAGGTCTGCACAGATGCAATATATCCAGGTCAGAACAGATGCAATATATCCAGGTCTGAACAGATGCAGTATATCCAGGTCTGCACAGATGCAATATATCCAGGTCTGCACAGACGCAATATATCCAGGTCTGCACAGATACAATATATTCAGGTCTGCACAGGTGCAATATATCCAGGTCTGCACAGATGCAATATATCCTGGTCAGAACAGATGCAATATATCCAGGTCTGAACAGATGCAGTATATCCAGGTCTGCACAGATGCAATATATCCAGGTCTGCACAGACGCAATATATCCAGGTCTGCACAGATACAATATATTCAGGTCTGCACAGGTGCAATATATCCAGGTCTGCACAGATGCAATATATCCTGGTCAGAACAGATGCAATATATCCAGGTCTGAACAGATGCAGTATATCCAGGTCTGCACAGATGCAATATATCCAGGTCTGCACAGACGCAATATATCCAGGTCTGCACAGACGCAATATATCTAGGTCTGCACAGATGCAATTCGAAGCGATAAAATATAACTTGTGTTGAGAGAAAAGAACCTAACAAAGTCTTCCCTCACTTGTGAGATCGTATTCAGTAATACAACGCTTACCAAAAACTGACTTTGCTCTGCTATTTGCTGTGATGCACTGCTATTGGCTGTGGTGCACTGCTATTGGCTGTGGTGCACTGCTATCAGCTGTGATGCACTGTTATTGGCTGTGATACACTGCTATTGGCTGTGATGTACTGCTGTTGGCTGTGATGCATTGCTATTGGCTATGCTGCTCTGTTATTCGCTGTGATGCACTGCCCTTGGCTGTGATGTACTGCCATTGGCTGTGATGCACTATAATTGGCTTCGATGCATCACTATTGGCTGTGATGCACTGATATTGGTTGTGATGCACTGCTATTGGCTGTGATGCACTGTTATTGACTGTGATGCACTGCTTTTGGTTGTGATTCACTACCATTAGCTTTGATGCACTGCGATTGACTGTGATGCACTGCTTTTGGCTATGATACACTGCTATTGGCAGTGGTCCACTGCTATTGAATGTGATACAATGTTTTAGGCTGTGATGCAATATTATTGGCTGTGATGCACTGCAATTGGATGTGATGCACTGCTGTTTGCTGTAATGTACTATTATGTGATGTGATGCACTGTCATTGGCTGTGATGCACTGCTTTTGGCTGTGATGCACTACTTTTAGCTGTGATGCACTGCAATTAGCTGTGATGAACTGTTATTGACTGTGATGCACTGCTATCGACTGTTATACACTGCTATTGACTGTGATGCACTGCCATTGGCTGTGATGCACTGCCATTGGCTGTGATGCACTACCATTGGCTGTGATACACTGCCATTAGCTGTGATGCACTACCATTGGCTGTGATGCACTGCCATTGGCTGTGATGCACTGCCATTGGCTGTGATGCACTGCTATTGGCTGTGATGCACTGTCATTGACTGTGATGCACTGCCATTGGCTGTGATGCACTGCTATTGGTTGTGATGCACTGCCATTGGCTGTGATGCACTGCTATTGGCTGTGATGCACTGCTATTGGTTGTGATGAACTGTCATTAGCTGTGATGCACTGCCATTGGCTGTGATGCACTGCCATTGGCTGTGATGCACTGCCATTGGCGGTGATGCACTGCTATTGGCTGTGATGCACTGCCATTGGCTGTGATGCACTGCCATTGGCTGTTATGCACTGCTATTGGCTGTGATTAACTGTCATTAGCTGTGATGCACTGCCATTGGCTGTGATGCACTGCCATTGGCTGTGATGCACTGCTATTGGCTGTGATGCACTGCTAATGGCTGTGATGAACTGTCATTAGCTGTGATGCACTGCTATTGGCTGTGATGCACTGCTATTGGCTGTGATGCACTGCCATTGACTGTGATGCACTGTTATTAGCTGTGATGCACTGACATTGGCTGTGATGCACTGATATTGGCTGTGATGCACTGCCATTAGCTGTGATGCACTGCCATTGGCTGTGATGCACTGCCATTGGCTGTGATGCACTGCTATTGGTTGTGATGAAATGTCATTAGCTGTGATGCACTGCTATTGGCTGTGATGAACTGTCATTAGCTGTGATGCACTGTTATTGGCTGTGATGCACTGCTATTGACTGTGATGCACTGCTATTGGCTGTGATGCACTGCCATTGGCTGTGATGCACTGATATTGGCTGTTATGCACTGTCATTAGCTGTGATGCACTGCTATTGACTGTGATGAACTGCCATTAGCTGTGATGCACTGCTATTGGCTGTGATGAACTGTCATTAGCTGTGATGCACTGCCATTGGCTGTGATGAACTGTCATTAGCTGTGATGCACTGCTATTGGCTGTGATGTACTGTCATTAGCTGTGATGCACTGCCATTGGCTGTGATGCACTGCCATTGGCTGTGATGCACTGCTATTGGCTGTGATGCACTGCTATTGGCTGTGATGCACTGTCATTGGCTGTGATGCACTGCTATTGGCTGTGATGAACTGTCATTAGCTGTGATGCACTGCTATTGGCTGTGATGCACTGCCATTGACTGTGATGCACTGCTATTGGCTGTGATGCACTGCCATTGGCTGTGATGCACTGATATTGGCTGTGATGCACTGCTATTAGCTGTGATGCACTGCCATTGGCTGTGATGCACTGCCATTGGCTGTGATGCACTGATATTGGTTGTGATGAAATGTCATTAGCTGTGATGCACTGCTATTGGCTGTGATGAACTGTCATTAGCTGTGATGCACTGCTATTGGATGTGATGCACTGCTATTGGATGTGATGCACTGTTATTGGCTGCGATGCACTGCCATTGGCTGTGATGCACTGCTATTGGCTGTGATGCACTGTCATTAGCTGTGATACACTGCCATTGGCTGTGATGCACTGCCATCGGCTGTGATGCACTGCTATTGGCTGTGATGAACTGTCATTGGCTGTGATGCACTGCTATTGGCTGTGATGAACTGTCATTAGCTGTGATGCACTGCTATTGACTGTGATGAACTGTCATTAGCTGTGATGCACTGCTATCGGCTGTGATGAACTGTCATTAGCTGTGATGCACTGCTATTGGCTGTGATGCACTGCCATTGGCTGTGATGCACTGTTATTAGCTGTGATGCACTGCCATTGGCTGTGATGAACTGTCATTAGCTGTGATGCACTGCTATTGGCTGTGATGCACTGCTATTGGCTGTGATGCACAGCTATTGGCTGTGATGCACTGCTATTGGCTGTGATGCACTGCTATTGGCTGTGATGCACTGCTATCGGCTGTGATGAACTGTCATTAGCTGTGATGCACTGCTATTGGCTGTGATGCACTGCCATTGGCTGTGATGCACTGCTATTAGCTGTGATGCACTGCCATTGGCTGTGATGAACTGTCATTAGCTGTGATGCACTGCTGTTGGCTGTGATTTAAATAATTTTCAATAGCTTATCACATCGGCCAAGCCCGATTCTTCACCAACATGCGCCTTTTATAAATAATTACGCCGTATGTTTTTTGCTTGCATAGGACTTTTAGGACAAAGACAATTGATGCCTATTTTTATAAAAAAAAAAATTGCATGATATTCCATGCGTCTACGAAAGTTATAAAAAACACGAAATAATTCAAGTGGTCATCGTTCATATTCTTCACCAGCATAAAGAACACTGGAGAACAGTTCTTATTGATCACCAGCATCAAGATGGACACTGAAGACCATCTCTTATTCTTCACTAGCATCAAGAAGAACACTGAAGACCAGTTTTTATTCTTCATCAGCGTCAAGATGAACAATAAAGACCAGTTCTTATTCTTCACTAGCGTCAAGATGAACTCTGAAGAACAGTTATAATACTTCATCAGCGTCAAGATAAACACTGAAGACCAGTTCTTATTCTTCACCAGCTTCAAGATGAGCACTGAAGACCAGTTCGTATTCTTCAGCAGCGTCAAGATGAACACTGAAGATCACTTTTTATTCTGCACCAGCGTCAAGATAAACACCTGCATGGAATCAGTTCTTCATCACCAGTATCGAGAAGAACACTGAGGATCAGTTCTTATTCTTCACCGACGTCAAGATGAACACTGAAGAAATATATCGAATCAATTTGAGGATTTACTTTTAAATTTTTATGAATAAAATGTTCATCTTACGAAAACAAAATTACTTACAAACTCTTGCCGTCCGTCCATTAAGATGGACGGAGCAATCAGTACTTATTCTGTGGTGTCAATTTTATACGATGATAGAATCTCTTTACAATGGCGCACACCAAGAGAATTAAGACAATCATGAGTTTTTAACGTCGTCTTCAGACGATTATGTTCTGTCTTTCTCATCCTGTTGCTTATGGGCAGTATATTAGGGGATTTACCCATCGTCCAGCCATATTTCACAGCGTGCTCGTAATATCTTATCTTTCCATATGCTTTGGGTCATGAACAATCAATGTGGAAAGCAATTATGAAATATGAAATGCTCACATAACGATGTTCGTGGCATATGGCAGCCTACAAACCTCAGAATAGGTAAAAAATCTTGAGGTTACGGCTGACTTAATCACAGTCATCATTTGTCGTTGTCTTTTCCCCGGTAAAGAGCCTGAGCTATACACTGGACTACCGCTGATGTGTCCATTCCACTTCTGCCTGAACAGGCAACATCGGTTTCATAATAACATTTTTTGGTCTATAGACTCCGTCATCCCTGCCGGGAGATCATGCATTCATAGGCGTATAGATTTTTTTCTCATGTATGCCTGTACAGATACATACATGCATATACCGTCTCACTGAAGGGACGTTGGAATCAAAACATTGAAACCGACGAATTCATTTCACTGATTGGATTTGATGAAGACACTTGTGATTTATCTACTTTTCGTATGTCTGATACGACGATAAATGTGTCGTGAGTTGTTAACTATATTTCATTCTAGGGTTTCATCGATTTCTCTCCCTTTCTAGCGGCAGCCCTGAAGGCGTGTGGCAACGCTACCCTTTGCTGTCCGCCTCCCTATGAAACAGTTCCCGGCGTAGGCTGTATCTTCGGAAACTTCTGGTTGGTGAACACTTACGGAGGTGCCATGGCAGCTTGTAAAGCCTACTGGCCTTCGTCTACTCTGCTCTCAAGTCGACCCACCTACCCGGCTCTGATTCCGTACATCAAGGACAAAGGTACGAAGGGAACACAGGCACACACATTAGTATGTGCCTAACAGATAACGGTCACTACATATTCTTCTTGAGTGTTCGCGCCAGAAATCATGGATACGTTCTCGACTACATGTTTGAACGTTACGGTCGTGTCCGAAACCCAACAGAAGCTAAACGAACAACAACGGCTTCACGTGACTAAGTCATTCTGGTGGCGGCTAACGATTATGAAGGAATGTCGTACGTTTATTGACAAAGTTCAAAACAGCGTGGCTCGGAGGTGATCAGATGAGCAGTAACGCCACCAAAATGGAGGCTCTCAAGACTTGTACCACACCCGTATTTTCTTTTTATATTTTTTATCAACTTCGCTTTTATAGTCCAGTTCTCTAAATGATCAGTGGCTGCTCTGGTTTTGTAGCAATGCCTGCGAGACTTTTTGGAGATTTTTTTTATGTATAAATTTCACCGAAATAGAGAGTGTTCAGTTAAATTTGAAATTATTCCACAGTGTTTGATAATAATGAGACCTTTGAATTGTGAACACACTTTTATATGAGTGAAAAGAAACCAAAGTAGCATTGTGTTATCCTTAAATATTGCTAAAGAGTTACTGATGACGTCATGCATGCGATCACTGACAATTTGCGCATCACAGGCCACGTAACAACCACGTATCATTCAAACAGTTGGGTTAACCCTGTTCCTAATCTGTCAATTGGCGCAGCACAGGCCACGTAACAACCACGTATCGTTCAAACAGTTGGGTTAACCCTGTTCCTAATCTATCTAACTCTACTATTTCTTTAATCAGCACCTTCAATTTAACTCTTGGCAGTTCTATCATTACACTTCATTAACCAGAAACACTTCTTCACCAGGGTTAGTGTACCCCTGGGTGGGTGTGGCACGGCACAGCGATAACCTCTTCTACTGGCTGGACGGAACCCAGGTACAAGCCTTCGACTGGTACGGGGGTGAACCCAACAACGACGGTGATGGGGTTATTTCGTTTGCCCTGTATCTAGCACAGCTCCCCAAGGTGGTTGATTGCGCTGCAGCCGCGACGGAGTACATCTCCTTCACATCCGTCATGAACACCCCAAACCTCAATGACCGGTTTTGCAATGAATTGCATCATTACCTGTGCCACATCGCAAAGTGAAAGGAAGAGGTGCTTCAAGGTGAGGAAGCTGCTCTGTTCTTGAATTGAATACCAAAATTTACCGGCTTTTGTGCTTTAGTAAATAAACATTACTTGTTCCCGACGAAATAAATGAAACAAGCCTTGAATCGTTAGACTCGATTTTAATAATACCTTTGAATCCGATGAGCGTAAACCCGATATGCGTCACTCTATCGGATATCGCCTCTCAATTGTTTCGGATTGGCCGGTAATCGTGAAAGATATGTTGCTGACGTTTGTTTTCACGCAGATTTAGTAGCTCTTCAGATTGCCCGGTAATCGTGAAGGATATGTGGCTGACGTTTGTTATCACGCAGATTTAGTAGCTCCTCAGATTGATCGGTAATCGTGAAAGATATGTGACTGACGTTTGTTACTACGCAGATTTAGTAGCTCCTCACATTGACCGGTAATCGTGAAGGATATGTGGCTGACGTTCGTTATCACGCAGATTTAGTAGCTCCTCAGATTGGCCGGTAATCGTTAAGGATATGTGGCTGACGTTCGTTATCACGCAGATTTAGTAGCTCCTCAAATTGCCCGGTAATCGTGAAAGATATGCGGCTAACGTTCGTTATCACGCAGATTTAGTAGCTCCTCAGATTGGCCTGTAATCGTGAAAGATATGCGGCTAACGTTCGTTATCACGCAGATTTAGTAGCTCCTCAGATTGACCGGTAATCGTGAAAGATATGCGGCTAACGTTCGTTATCACGCAGATTTAGTAGCTCCTCAGATTGACCGGTAATCGTGAAAGATATGTGACTGACGTTTGTTACTACGCAGATTTAGTAGCTCCTCAGATTGACCGGTAATCGTGAAGGATATGTGGCTGACGTTCGTTATCACGCAGATTTAGTAGCTCCTCAGATTGACCGGTAATCGTGAAGGATATGTGGCTGACGTTCGTTATCACGCAGATTTAGTAGCTCCTCAGATTGGCCGGTAATCGTGAAGGATATGTGGCTGACGTTTGTTATTACGCAGTTTTAGTAGCTCCTCAGATTGGCCGGTAATCGTGAAGAATATGTGGCTGACGTTTGTTATTACGCAGTTTTAGTAGCTCCTCAGATTGGCCGGTAATCGTGAAGGATATGTGGCTGACGTTCGTTATCACGCAGATTTAGTAGTCTTTCAGAAAACGTGTTTGCATCCATGACCGATTAACCTACTATAAGAATTGGGAGAAAAAAAATTGAAATTTTAAATTTCTTCGATTAATGGGTCTAGTGAAATAAGGGCGGGTTTGGCCTTTGGGGGACTAACATTCACTTAGCAACGTGTTTTGAGCCAAGTAATCAAGATAAGAGGCTACGATTGCGATAGAATCCTGCACCTAAGCGTTACATTTGGTGGCACCTCTGTTCTGTTCTGTTCTTAAATGTGTACATCCCTGTGAACTCAAATGCCAACCTCGAAGAGTACTCAAGTTGTACTGGTGTACTTGATAGTATATTGAAAAGTCGGGAAGAGCAGCAAATGTGTATTTTGTGAGGCGTTAATGCCTCGCCTGACACGATCAGGTTTGTCGAGATTGAAGAGTTTTACTGAATATAATGTGGCGTTTTTTAAACACTAAACTTTGCCAGCCTGATACACTCACGTAAATCAGGGCTCTCCATCCACCTCTGGGGTTGATCATATTGCTCTGTCTTCGATGTTGTTAGATGCAACCGTTTCATGTTACATTCATCCTGATGTGGACTGTACGGATCCCTGTGTCATAGGAGTTACTCTAAATGCTGAAAGAATGCAGACACTTATGCAAGTTGATTCTCGCGAGGTTAGAGCGATTGACTGAATTTCGAGAACAATGTGACAACGGATTGATTCTCTCCTCAGAATATACTCTTCTATCTCTCGCACCTGACAGGCATCTCATAATGCATGAGGGTGTTGATAGCGAACGATTTAATGACCTGTATGATGATTGAATGACCTGGATGATTATTCAACGACCTGTATGATGATTAAATGACCTGTATGATGATTGAATGACCTGTATGATGATTGAATTACCTGTATGATGACTGAATGACCTGTATGATGATTGAATGACCTGTATGATGATTGAATGACTTGTATGATGGTTGAATGACCTGTATGATGATTGAATGACCTGCATGCTGATTGAATTAACTGTATGATGATTGAATGACCTGCATGATGATTGAATGACCTGCATGCTGATTGAATTAACTGTATAATGATTGAATGACCTGCATGATGATTGAATGACCTGCATGATGATTGCATTACCTGGATGATGATTGAACGACCTGTATGATGATTAAATGGCCTGTATGATGATTGAATGACCTGTATGATGATTGAATGACCTGTACGATGATTGAATGACCTGTATGATGATTGAATGACCTGAATGATGATTGAATGACCTGTATGATAACTGAATGACCTGTATGATGATTGAATGACCTGGATGATAATTAAATGACCTGTAAGATGATTGAATGACCTGTATGATGATTGAATGACCTGTATGATGATTGAATGACCTGTATGATGATTGAAAGACCTGTATGATGATTGAATGACCTGTATGATGATTGAATGACCTGGATGATGATTGAATGACCTGGATGATAATTAAATGACCTGTAAGATGATTGAATGACCTGTATGATGATTGAATGACCTGTATGATGATTGTATGGCCTTTATGATGATTGAACGACCTGTATGATGATATAATGACCTGTATGATGATTGAATGACCTGGATGATGATTGAATGACCTGGACGATAATTAAATGACCTGTAAGATCATTGAATGACCTGTATGATGATTGAATGACCTGCATGATGATTGAATGACCTGTATGATGATTGAACGACCTGTATGATGATTGAATGACCTGTATAATGATTGAATGACCTCTATGATGATTGAATGACCTGTATGATGATTGAATGACCTGCATGATGATTGAATGAGTTGTATGATGGTTGAATGACCTGTATGATGGTTAAACGACCTGTATGCTGATTGCATGACCTGTATGATGATTGAATGACCTGTATGATGATTGAATGACCTGTATGATGATTGACTGACCTGTATGATGATTGAATGACCTGTATGATGATTGAATGACCTGTATGATGACTGAATGACCTGTATGATGATTGAATGACCTGCATGCTGATTGAATGACCTGTATGATGATTGAATGACCAGTATGATGACTGAATGACCTGTATGATGATCGAATGACCTGTATGATGATTGAATGACTTGTATGATGGTTGAATGACCTGTATGATGATTGAATGACCTGCATGCTGATTGAATTAACTGTATGATGATTGAATGACCTGCATGATGATTGAATGACCTGTATGATGATTGGATGACCTGTATGATGATTGAATGACCTATTTAATGATCGTATGACCTGTATGATGATTGAATGACCTGTATGATGATTGAATGACCTGTATGATGATTGAATGACCTGCATGATGATTGAATGACCTGTATGATGATTGAACGACCTGTATGATGATTGAATGACCTGTATGATGATTGAATGACCTGCATGATGATTGAATGACCTGTATGATTTCATAAGACAGTGGAATGTTGATGAAACTCGCTTTTCTAAGGGGAAATGCGGCACAATTACAAGCACAGGCACTTCTCTCAAAGTTGCGTTAAGCAAATGTAAGGATTTCTGGAAAAAAATCCTTCCTTCCACTCTGTGTTGCAGAGGTTTCTTTCGTGGATAACATTGACAGAGTCGGGAAAAAACATTTTTGAGATATTACAAACTGTATTGTCACGGAAGAAAATAGAGACTGGGTTCAAAGAGCCATTAGCAATATTTCTGTTGTAAACGAAACGATCAGTGTTGCCGTGGATAGGCCCGTTGTAAGAAGAAAAAAAAGGCAGTTGCTAATGATGACATTCAGGGCGGTGCCGCTCACAGATTGCAACGGTGCCACTCTCTTCCATTCTGGCTGCTCACGAGCCAAACAGTTGCCAGAGATTTAATGCTTACAATTACTTTTCGATTATAAAATGCAAAACGACGGACCAGTCATAAATAAATATTGTCCCATTGCTGTTGTGAAACATAATTGGAAGACAGTCAGTTTGGCTTCAAGGAGGGCCATGGTACGAAAATGTTGGTACAAAAGCAGGGACTCTTCTGTTTTTGTGTGCTACTTAGATGCAAATAAATCACTGGACGCAATATCCTACTTAGATGCCAAGAAATCACTGGATGAAATATCATACTTAGATGCCAAGAAATCACTGGATGAAATATCATACTTAGATGCCAAGAAATCACTGGATGAAATATCATACTGAGATGCAAACAAATGACTGGACTTTGTTCAGAAAATTAATTGAAAAGGAGTCCCTTCTCATATCGTTGCGTTGCTTGTCTTTTGGTACAGAGGGTAGGAGTTCCTTGTGAAGTTGAGTGGTTCAAAATCAGCTTCCTATCATTGCACCAAAGGAATTATGCAAGGAGGTCAATTATCGTCATTGTTATGTAATGTTTACACCGATGATCTGAAATAACCTATGAAGCAGGGAGAAGGTAGGCTGTCATGTTACCAGTTGCTGTGGTGATAATATTAGCGCTGCCGATGATACGGTCCAGCACTCTCTGCATTGAGAAGCTTCTTGATATTTGTCGTAATGTTGCTCGGCGCCACGATATTGTGTGCAACACCTCAAGAACCATGTGTAGGTTGGTCAGGCCAAAAGAGGCTAAGCTCAACTTCTAGACTGATGTGAAGCCAGTTGGTGTCAGTCACACTTGAATTTAAGGACGAGTTTCAGTTTCTTGAGCACATCGTTTTTGCAGATTGCACTGACGTAAGGATGTTGCAAATCAGACTAAACAACGAAACTTAGTTGGCAACATGCTTATACGGAAATCCTCCGTATACACATCGGATCACATAGGAGTAATATTTCGTAAAGTGGCGCACAGCCTCAAGACCAGAGTAATGGCATCTCACAATAAAGATCTCATTGCAATCTGCACTTGCGATGCGCTTGCTGGGTCGTCAATGCAATCTGCACTAGTGATGCGCTTGCTGTGTCGTCAATGCAATCTGCACTTGCGATGCGCTTGCTGTGTCGTCAATGCAATCTGCACTTGCAATGCGCTTGCTGTGTCGTCAATGCAATCTGCACTTGCAATGCGCTTGCTGTGTCGTCAATGCAATCTGCACTTGCGATGCGCTTGCTGTGTCGTCAATACAATCTGCACTAGCGATGCGCTTGCTGTATCGTCAAT
>SDVV010016161.1:0-14328 GCA_016164225.1 Gammarus roeselii
TATGTATATTCTTGGTGCACCGAAGTTGTAAAATTCAAACGCGATCTTTAATTAATTTTACTGTTTCTATACCCACGACGTACGTTTCGATATACTTTAAGCTCATCGGGAGGGAGTTCCAAGATTTAAAAGTCTTCACAATTTAAAAAGAAATGACGCTAGTTATACGAACAGGTGGTATCTGCTTTACAATTTTAGTTTTACAGAAAATAATTAATTACTAACAAATGCCATAAAATACAAATCAGTCCGAGAGCGTCGTCTTCTGGCAGACAGCCCACGCAGAAAGAGATGAACGACAGGAGTCTGTTGCAGTCCGGTAGAGGGAGCTTACAATCTGCCTGTAGTGAAGGGGTGAACTACAAAAGACGGACCTGCAGAACTGCACAATTGCGTAGGTTGGCCGCTTGAAGATCAAGATGTTGATGAGCCTCTTGAGATGAGCAGCCGTGGAGTTCACCTTATCGCCCATAGGGAGATTGTAAGCTCCCGCAACCGGACTTCAGTGGATGCCAGCTATGTGCCTCTTTTCGAATCCTTTAGAACCCTTTAGAAAACAAGTTTGTGCAAACAAGGGTGGGCACACACGAGTGTGCAAACAAGATTGTGCAAACAAAAGTGTGCAAACAAGGGTGTGCAAACAAGTGTGTGCAAACAAGGGTTTGCAAATAAGGGTGTGCAAACAAGGGTGGGCACACATGAGTGTGCAAACAAGGGTGTGCAAATAAGGGTGTGCAAACATGGGTATTTGAATAAATATACTCATTAACTCCACGTGTTGCGTGGTGAGAATGTTGTTTGTTCATTGGTAAGGAGGCTCACGGACATGGAAACTTTTTCTCCGTGGAAAGATTCGCACTTCCATGACTGCATTGTTTTTTTTTTGTGGCTCGTACCCTGATCATAATGTGACTATGAAAACTCAGCACAGGTCAGCAAAATATGTAAATATTGAATCCCTAAAAAGTATCAGCCTTCATGTAGAGACCTCCAATCAAGATGTTCTTCTCATATAATAAGGATACAGACGCGCAGCAACGCCAGACCATTGGCTGAATTGAAACCAGAGAACATCACGCGTTTACGATCTGTTTGTGCATCCGCCAGACCCTCCATTATGACCTTACTACAATTATTATAGCAGTCGGTTCAATTTTACGACAGGACTTGGACTCGTCATCACTGCATGTTTGTTAAAAGGAGAGCATCAGGAAGACGATATGTCACCCGGGTTTGTCTATTTACCGATAATTTTGCAGAAAGTCGTGGACATTAAATGTCGGGGATGGGCATTATGATGGGAGATACGCTCGAGGACGTCAGTGGCGCGTGCTGGTAAGGGAACCAAAGATACGCTCGAGGACGTCATTGGCGCGTGCTGGTAAGGAAACCAAAGATACGCTTGAGGACGTCAGTAGCTCGTGCTGGTAAGGGAATCAAATATACGCTCGAGGACGACATTGGCGCGTGCTGGTAAGGGAACCAATGATACGCTCGAGGACGTCATTAGCGCATGCTGATAAGGGGACCGAAGATACGCTCGAGGATGTCATTGGCGCATGCTGGTAAGGGAACCAAAGATACGCTCGAGGACGTCACTGGCACGTGCTGATAAGGGAACCAAAAATACGCTCAAGGACGTCGTTGGCGCGTGCTGGTCAGGAAATCAAATATACGCTCGAGGACGTCATCGGCGCGTGCTGGTAAGGGCACCAAAGATACGCTCGAGGGCGTCAGTGGCGCGTGCTGGTAAGGGAACCAAAGATACGCTCGAGGACGTCAGTGGCGCATGCTGGTATGGGGACCAAAGATACGCTCGAGAAAAACATGTCTAGGGGACCAAAGATGCGCTCGAGGATGTCTGTAGCGCGTGCTGGTAAGGAGACCAAAGATACGCTTGAGGACGTCAGTGGCGCGTGCTGGTAAGGGAACCAATGATACGCTCGAGGACGTCAGTGGCGTGTGCTGGTAAAGGAACCATTGATACGCTCGAGGACGTCATTGGCGCGTGCTGGCAAGGGGACCAAAGATACGCTCGAGGTCTTCTGTGGCGCGTGCTGGTAAGGGATCAAAGATACGCTCGAGGTCGTCATTGGCGCGTGCTGGTAAGGGACCATAGATACGCTCGAGGACGTCAGTTGCGCGTGCTGGTAAGAAGACCAAAGATTCGCTCGAGGACGTCATTGGTGCGTGCCGGTAACGGAATCACTCGGACGACATCGTAAAATAAAGAACCACTTCTGACCTTTTCACAAATGATGACAACTTTCAAGGGCAAGTGATAGAATGAAATATCTAGTAATTGTAATGAAACATCAATACAAATAACGTGATAAAGTAATGTACTTTAGGCACGTTATGTTTTTCATTGAGACCCAAAACATGGCTACATTCCCAATAAGGTTTTGCACAAAATGACGGAATAAAATCTCAGAAAATACCCCATGCATTCATGCAATGTCGACTGAGCTGTTCCTTATTAAGCTTCGGAGTTAGTAAAATAATTTGTCTAGAATGAGGACACTGCAGAATATACTCATCTATCGTGAGTTACGAATCAATAGTTATATGATAAAACTCATGGAAACAATGTACTCGAGAACACAGATAAGCCTGTAGATCGCAAAGACTGTTGCTGGCTGTTCAGTCATAACATTCGAATATCTGAGTAGGTGCGATCATACACACGGTTGATTTCAATACACGTGTCTGTGTAGAATCCTATTCTATGTTATGGTTTTGATGTTCTCTCCTAGGAAACATCAGGAATGCTCTGGGATAAAAACCACAATTACGACCGTCAAACCCACTTGAAAGTGGATAATTTAGTCCACGTAAAGGAAATTGACTAAATGGTAATTGAGGCTCTTATTGGTACAATTCCCGTTGCTCTTTATTCATTTATGTTAACTGGTTAACTTATCTGCTATAGAACTGTTAAGCGATAAATTTTCCTTTGCGCAGTATACAACGGAATCAACACCCTTTGGAGGGTTGAAATCCAGACCCTACAGAATCTAGCACCATCTGAGTAAGAGTGACTGATGTATAAGAAGTCTTACCAGTGAGTGGATGACGTGTTCAGTGTCCAGCATCTTACCCAAGCCAGGCAGATGCTTTTATGTCTCACTAAGAAAAGTAGACCCTCCGAGTTAACCCTCTGAACTTCAAGCTGTTGTAATATGGATCGTACGTATAGTTGACATATCTGTTTTGTTTGAAAAATAATATCTGCATTTTCTGAATCAACAACAACAATGCACTGAAGCCACACTACACTAGAGAAAGAGAGCCGTTGTTCATTATCGACGTTAAATATTCTGAAAACATAACCGGTGAGAAAGTCAAAATCTTGAATCGGCAGAAGCTTTTCATTCATCGACCTCAGATTCATATTTTTCCGGTAGTACGTCCTCCTATTCAAATTTAATTAGATTTAAACTTCGGATCAAGGAGCAAATGGAATCTGTTCGAGCCCTCCATTACTACATGCTAAAACATTTGCCTTAGAAATTATTCAACTAATTACAAGATTGAATGGAAATTTTTGTATTAAGATGTACATCAATGTTTCCGAAGTCAATACGTCAAAATACAAAATTATACAAAAAGAAAACACATGTACAAAACTTTCAATCCTAGTTAATTTTCACTGATTTAATTTCGATAAATAATAAAAAGTCGACTATTATTGCAGAATCAGTGTTAAACCGTTCTACTTGTAATGCTGGATGCATCGGTCCAACAGTGATGGTAAGGATCTTTAGGACCTTTCTGTGATGGAAAACAAGGGGCTTACTCAAAGTGTGATGGAAAATCCGCCACACTTGACGGATGGAAAACAAGGGGGCTTGCTTCAAAATCAGATCGGATATTTATTCCATCAACAATTAATAACGTAAACTGATTGTTTGTGATGATGAGTGTCAGTGAATATTGACGAAGAAGCATCAGTTTCAATACAACTCATTGAAGGACTATACATCTTAGGCAAAGAAGTCTTCGTGCTTCTCTAGGAAAATGATTGTTTAAAGGTGTGCATAGCCGTCAGGTGCACGGGGCTGGGTAGCCTACTTTTAGCAATTATGAGACGATCACCGTACCAAGAATGATGATGATATTTATGATTGATGGATATCAAACAGAAATATTTGTAAACATTTTATTTTGTTCATTTTTAAACATATACACTTCACATACAACTTGGAAATAGCAATGAGGGGACAAATTACATAGTAAACATTTACATTCCAAACACATATCTATAAACAACTTCAATTGCCTATTCAAATCTTTCTAAACGACTTCAAGTGTATTATATGAAAGGCAAGCAACCCAAATAAGGTTATTTGAAATGTATTTTTCCACTATCTCAATATACAACTCAAAGTGCGGTAGGTTTCACTTTGCCCATAAGGCATCCCAGTACATTTATATAATAGATTCAAATATTTATTCGCCGAAATGTTATTTTGTGTGCGTGTAAATATTACCGCGCAATACGTTTTAACAAACGACTCGAAGAGAGAATATCTCAATTTGTTATGAATTTATACCCAAATGTCAAAGTCACATGAACTTCTTAATCAGCAACCTGAACATGCAAATATCAAATTTTTAGGACTTTAATTTTCTGAAAGTTGATCCATAAGATCGTTGCATATAAATCCAAAGCTTGGTGCAATTCAACTGTTTACATGATTAGGTGTAAGCAGGAACATTGCTATTTAGAAATCGATTATTAATACTAAAACATTTGGTAATTCATAGACATTAATGTTTCAACGATCATTTCACCCGCACTTTTATGACACTTGAACTTTTTATTAATCAAAGAACGATCCGAGAACCTTTTTTTTCAGATTCGTTTCTGTTGATTTACAAAGTTGAAAATGGTCGGTTTGGGGAAATATTCTTCCTGCTTCAAGTGCAAATGACCTTATCCTTACCCTCATGCAATTGTCAATCGATGAGTTTAATGCACTTGCGAGGAATTGCTGATTCGATAAACTTTTGGAGGTAGAAAATATCCTAGAGCAGTTCTTCTTCGATTTTTTTTTCTGTATGAATTGTGCAACGAACTATTTTAAATTCCAAGGGGATAAGATCAACTTTCAATCAAATTTCAAATTAACAAACTCAGAGCAGTCAGTAATTTCCTCGGTTCTTTAGCAATGGTGCCTAGCATAGTGCGCATAACTCCAAAGATGCATAACACGAAGATCAGCATCAAATTTTCTTCGTCGTGTTTGCCTTATTCTACATAAGTTACACATACAAAGGCAACATTTTGGATTGTATGAACCATAAATAATTGAAAGTGAATAAGCTTTTGTGTAAATAAATGATCAATAGCGGTTATGGATCATCTGATTGTGGGTCGTCACAATATAAATGAATTCGAATTCACTCAGTGGAGGTCGCACTAAAGCTATGTGGATATCACACGGTCCTTTGAAGATTTTCTTCATCGTTACATTCACATTATATTCGTTCGGAATTGATTGAATCGTCGACTTGGTCCTTAATTGTATCCTCCACGCTTTGCTCCTCCTTGGCCTCCTCTTTGTCCGCTGCCAGCTCCAAATGCAGCGCTCTGACCACCTCCAAATCCCCCGGCCTGGGCACCACCTCCGAATCCACCAGCTGGGGCACCACCTCCGAATCCACCAGCTAGTCCTCCGCTTCCACCATAAGCAGCAGTCTGTCCACCACCTTGTCCGCCACCGAAACCACCACTTTGTCCACCACCGAATCCACCACTGCCTCCTCTACCTCCCTGCTGGGGCTCGGGGTTGTACTGTCCGTCATGGATGATCCCAGCAGCGCGTTCGCTCTCTGCTCTGGCGATCTGCTCGAGGGCGTGGGCGGGAATTGGAGGTGGGATAGGGAGAAGGTTTGACTCCACGCGGTAACCACCTTCGTCGGCAACGAAGGTGAACTGACCGGGAGTGCCGTCGGGGAAGGTGAATCTGGAATTGGAATGGAACCCAGGTGATAAAATTGAAATTGGGCGTCAGACAATGGGATGTAGCATGGGCATATTGCATCTGTAAATATAAATAAAGAATTAAAATTGAATCTCAGGCAATCCAAAGATTTCAATGGGGATGAAAGGCGAGAAATTGTAAATGAGCTAGCATAGAATTCTCCCGAAAAATGGGAATGGACGAACAAAAAGTTCAACATTTAACCCGGGAATCGAGTGACTACACACACAAGTGAAAGGCTATTCCTAAGGAAAACATGCACTCTACTATCAAAGGTCTTGCGACTTTAACTTCTTTGAAAGAATGTATTCGGTATTTTGAGTTTTGAATTGGACTCAAATGTTAAATTCAGTTGCAATAGATACAAAAAAAATCAAGATACGAGAGCAATCTTGAATTTTCTTGCCAGTGTTTCGTCAAATCTTTGCAGGTGACCCTAATAAACTTCATCGGTTGCGTTCAGGATAATCAAATTACCATGACAAAATGTAGATAATATATGACCACATGACATGTTTTGACTTGAATCAGGTTTTCATCAGACCAAGAAGAATAACACAACCTCTGTGCTAATCTCCATAAGGTTATTTACTATCCAAGCTTTGAAGAGTAGCTAATAATGTGGAATATTATGCCAGAACAGAATTTGGATGACGCGAAATCAAGACCGCCTTTAATCCAACAAATGATCGTCATGGCTTCCAGGCCTCCTAAGTCAAAAGTCGGTCATGAAAAATCTTGAAAACAATGTGTTTTGCTAAACGTGTCATGTCAATAAGTGCAATAAATTAATCGTTTTCTGTACACTGCGTATACACTCATAGTTGGTAGAATTATTAATCGGAACCTGAATTAGTTGCACGTGGTAACAAAACCCACAGTTTCGTCCATCGGTGTTGACGCGCTTTCACATTCAATAGAAGGTGTTCGACATGAAGACAGCGGTCCCCACCGACTTGGTTCAGTTGCCCCGGAAGTGTGAGGAAAGCAGAGCTTGATATACACACTGTAATTCTTGATAAGTACGTAAGTATCGGGAGCCCTGTCTCCCGATACTTACCACCAGCCACTTTGCTGCCCCACAGTCATCGCTGGGCCCTGAGGGGAGCTCTGTCCCCCGGTACTTACGACCAGCCTCTTTGCTGCCCCACAGCCATCGCTGGGCCCTGAGGAGAGCCCTGTCCCCCGGTACTTACGACCAGCCTCTTTGCTGCCCCACAGCCATCGCTGGGCCCTGAGGAGAGCCCTGTCCCCCGGTACTTACGACCAGCCTCCCTGCTGCGTCACGGCCCCCGCTGGGCCCTGAGGAGAGCCTTGTTCGTATCTGTTAATGCCGTCCTCAGACTCGTACGCAAAGTCGTAGACGCCGTCAACGGGTCCGTTTCGGTCATCGCGGAGGATTCCCACAACCCTGAGGATTTGAAGGATAATGAGGGGAATAGTAATAAAAAGTGATGGGTGTATAGGGTATTTAATATTAAACCTTTCAACGATGGGTAAACGCTGTGGGAATTAGAGATAGCAGAATTGCCTTGCCCACCGCTATACCTCCGTCCAGCCTCACGGCCCACCCGCTGGGCCCTGAGCGAGGGGACCCACCCACCCCGGTGTCGTGAGCAAGTTTGAAGGTAATTTTCGCTACGCGCCCGCCAGCTTTCATTGTTTTCATCATTTAAACGTTGACACCCCAGCTGTAAATTACACATTCTCCATGAAAATTTGTAATCTCCAGCGAACACTGCGGACTGTACCTACCCGTATCACGGTTACCGGTGTGAATGTGTAGAAGAACTAAGACTGTGAAGGGCAAGCGGATTTGCTCTTTATTGCCAGCAGATGGTAAAGCTCAAATAAGTCAATCAACGCCACATCACCTAATTTGTGATATGTCACTAGAATATTTGAAGTCAATCAATGAATAAACGAACGACTAAATCTTCAAATCTTCAGAAATTAATAGCAGAAAATCGATATTGCGTGCTGGGGTTTTTATTTGAAATAAATGGATTTTGTGTAGCTTCAATGACAACTTTCTAAGGTTTTCACGTATTCCTTTTAGATAAACTTTGCAGCATTTTCTGGTTTCGCTGAGAATTTGAGTCTCCATAATCGACGGCCTCGGAAGTGACCAAAAACCATTATTCGCTAACGAAAATTTGCGATACCACTTTCCATTACCTCTATAGCTTTCCATTACCAACATAGCTCCCATTACCACTATAGCTTTCTATTAACAACATAGCTTCCATTACCACTATAGCTTTCCATTACTAACATAGCTTTCCATTATCAGTATAGCGTTCTATAGTCAGAGGAGATAATAACAAATTGGTTCCAAAGTGTACTTGGAATGTTATTTTGTTAAATGGGACTGGTTTGATGGATCGAGTTGTTGTTTACTAAGCATATCCGGAAAATGAGTCACTTCCGACCTTGAAATGGCAATACCGTTGGGTTCTTGTGATACAAATCATGACTATCGCTGAGAACGTGGAATATACAAATAATACACTTATACACAAGCGTTGGAACGGTAGCCCGCACCCGTTACGCTTTTATTTCATGTATGGAATAGGACAACCAACGCAGATGAAACCCCTGTCACGTTCCACAGGCGGGTTAGTATTTCCTGTCCAATGTTGCAAAAATGTATAGAAGTCATAGTAATATTTCGTTCGAAGGTGCTCAATACTTGGCGATATATTTATACCGTTAGTTGAGAAATATTCAACTAATTCATGTGCTACTTTTCAACTTGATATAATGAACTGATTGATTGTGAGGCTTATTGATAAACGTGTGTACATCTCTCATCAGCATTTTTTAACTCACCTTCCACCACTGAAGCCTACACCGCCGCCACCGCTGCTTCGGAATCCACCACCACCTCCACCACCTCCTGCGGCACCACCTGAGTACTCTGCACCACCTCCTGCACCTGCTGACGCAGCTGTTCCGGCACCAAAACCGACCCCAGCAGCTCCTCTTCCACCGGAAATGAATCCACCTCCAGCTCCACTAACTCCACTGCCACCAAACCCACCACCCGCACTTCCACGGCTTCCACTACCACTAAATCCACCACCTGCGCCACCCAAGGCGGGGGGAGCTGAATAGCCCTGTGGGGCTGCGGCTGTCACGGCCACTAAGCCTACAAGAATTGCCTGTGGAGTGAGAAAAGAAGAAAAGGTGAATAATTTTCTAATAGCTACTATGCATGACTCTAAAAGCTGCTATGCATGGTTCTGAAAGCTGCTATGCATGGCTCTAAAAGCTGCTAGGCATAGCTCTAAAAGCTGCTATGCATATCTCTAAAAGCTGCTATGCGTGGCTCTAAAAGCTGCTATGCATGGCTCTAAGAGCTGCTATGCATGGCTCTAAAAGCTGCTATGCGTGGCTCTAAAAGCTGCTATGCATGGCTCTAAGAGCTGCTATGCATGGCTCTAAAAGCTGCTATGCGTGGCTCTAAAAGCTGCTATGCATGGCTCTAAAAGCTGCTATGCGTGGCTCTAAAAGCTACTATGCATGGCTCTAAAAGCTGCTATGCATGGCTCTAAAAGCTGCTATGCGTGGCTCTAAAAGCTGCTATGCATGGCTCTAAAAGCCGCTATTCATAGCTCATGAAACTCGCCTCATTTTCGTTGCTTATGAAACGCATTTAATATTCGCCACATATTGTAAGGGAGTGCTCACCTACGGTCACACCGGTTTTGAGCCGGTTTTGGTTTTCGGTTCGGCCAACCCCTTCACGACCAACCCATTCACGACCAAACCATGCTCACGACCAACCCATTCACGACCAAATCATTCTCACGACCAACCCATTCATGACCAAATCAATCTCACGACCAACCCACTCACGACCAACCCATTCTCACGAGCAACCCATTCACGACCAACCCATTCTCGCGACCAACCCATTCTATGACGTGCGACTAGCAAGACACTGCCGTGACGTGGCCGATCTTAACATTTTGACCCCGATCATATGCCGCGGCTGTAATAATGGGCTTAGATTTTTGTGTTGGCTGTAATTCTACCTTCATAATGTTTTTGCAAAAACATTCACTCATTTTTCATGAGTGTCCCCCAGCAAGTCCTTCATCTCGTTGGATGAGTCATGTTGTCTTACAAAACTATTTTGCCTGCCATTGATTTGGGGAACACATTTATTAACTCGAAGCTGCTTAATAAATCACATTGTTCCGCTTGTAATGTTTGCAATAAACGGCAACATCGAGATGGTTGCATTAACACATATTAGCACTGACAATTTATTATGGAGTAATAGGCAATGAAACCGTTGCCTGAAGTTATTCCTACTTAAATTAACAACATTAGTATATTGGTGGCAGAAAACCGGCAATGACATCGTGTCCTTTTATTTGCATTAAACGTTTTAAATCTTCCCAGTGTCAATCCCATTTATACTCGTGGATCATATCATCATTATAGAGTCTCGAGAGAGGTATTATGTTAACGGTTTAAGATTTACAAGAAGCGAAATTGGTCATTACCCGTTGTTATTATTCGTCACTGTTATCCAATATTTATTTGAACTTATTGAACATTTGAATCGAAGGTGTATTGTGTCAGCAATGTGGACACACGCAAATAATGTACTAAAATTCCCTCAAGATGAATAATAAATTGAACGAGCCTCGTCTGTCCCTTTGTGACAGATCGCTCCGTCACGAAATTTCTTCCGAAACTGTATACATGAAGAATGAGGGTCATTTCAGTCAATGATGGCAACAAAGAAAGTGATACTGCTGCAGTTTCCATGGGGCCGGTGGACTATTTAACACATTAAAATGTGTTAAACAAATGCAACTGAGAACAATCATTACGAGGATTTTCTTCACGTTTGACATGTTCAAATATGATGAGTTTCATTATGAGTCCAGTCGTATGAGCCAGCATTAATGGTCTCACTAATGCACGCTTATTAGCGCCTCATCGTCCGGTTAATGGTACATGTATTTATATTACTCAGTTTCATAACTTTCTCCACTTTGAGTCTGAGAGACTGAGTGTCTAACCATTTTAGCCTGATGTTTCTCACTGTTACATTTTTGACTGTTACCAGTTTTAACTGGTACCAGTTCAACTGTTACGGATTACCAGTAACGGATCCTAGACGTAATATTCTGAACATGCTTCCCAAAGAGAGTGTGCTTATCTGGCTGAAAAACTATATATTGATTTCTTTTATATCTTCGTTTGCTTCTGTTTGGTAACCCAATCTAAACACAGTCTCCATATATGGACTAATTTGCTTAGTGTCTCGCTAAATGATCTTGATTTCTCTTCACTGGAATGCTTCGTCAGATATCTCATCAAGAAGATACTTTAATCCAATGTCTCCTCAAAGAAATACAAGTCTTGACGATGTCTCACCGTGATCATGATAGCAGGAGAGGGGCAGTTGGTGGAAGGAGGCACAGGGTTCGAATGAAGCACCACCTGCCAGGCACAGTTTATATAGCGGCGAGGCGGAGAACTTTCACTGCGCGAGGGAAGACCCTAGAGGACACCGGGCAGAGGAAGAGGCATGAGAGAGGGGAAAGAGATGGGTGAGGCACGAGAGGGGGGAAGAAGAAAAGGAAGAGGCACGGGAAGAGGGGAAGAGAAGGGAGAGGCACGAGGAGAGGGGGAAAAGGAGGGAGAGGGACGGGGAGAGGCAAAAAACGGGGGGGGGCACGGGGAGAGGAGGAAAGAGAGGGGGATGGCACGGGGAGAGGGGAAAGAGGAGGATGAGGGCGGGAAAGGGGTAGAGGAGGAAGAGCCCCGGAAGATAGGGAAGAAGAGGGTGAGGCACGGGGAGAGGGGGAAGATGAGTGAGAGGACCGGAAGATGAGACAACAGAAGGAAGTGTTTACAAGTGTTTACAAGTGTATGAAGACAACAAGAGGACTTTTGGCCCAAACTGGGTTGCCTTAGTAGAAGTAGAACGTCTAAGATAGCATCTTGTGTCGGTGTATTCTCTGTTTTAATATATCAAGAAAGGGGATGTTTGTTATAGGAAATAACATTTAACAATGATTCTCGAAACAAATCAAATCAGAACCTGAAGATAAGCCACCGACCAGATCAATACCCACAGTGTTGATCTGAAATTGTACAGTTTAATTTCTCGAACATCGAAATTCAAGGAGCAGGTACCAATGCCGGGCACCTTATTTACCGTGCTAGTGCCAGTGCCTGGCATTAATTTAACCGTATAGGTGTCAATGCCGTACACTATTTTTAACTAATATACTGGTGAAAGGGCTATAGATGGGAGCTATTTAGCGGCGATTTTGGTGGAATTTATCGGGCCGTGACTTAAACGTTTCGATTGTATCGCTGTTCACAACTTCCACGGGAAGTCTGTTCCAATCTTCGACAACCCTATACGTGAAAAAATGACACGTGATATCGAGTGTGAAACGCTTGCCAACAATTTTGTATCCATCATTCCTGGTCACTCCGTTCGCATCTAAAGTGAAAAGGCTTGCTCACTCGACTTTTTCCTTACCCCTCACAATCTTCCACACTTCGATCATGTCACCTCTGACTCTACGTTCCTCTAGCGAATAAAGGTTGAGTTTGCGCAGTCTTTCTTTGTACGATTTATTGCGCAGCGATGGGATTAGTTTGGTAGCTCTACGTTGAAGCTTCTCTAATTTAATAATGTCTTTTCTGAGGTATGGGGACCAGAATTGGACAGAATACTCAAGGTGCGGTCTAACAAAGGTAGTGTATAACTTGCGAATACTATTTCTGCTCATGAACGAGATTGTGCGGGATATCATGCCTAACATTTTATTGCCTTTTTTGGCTGCATCGTTACATTGCTTGGTGCTTTTAAAATCGTTACTAATTATGACACCTAGATCTCTCTCTTCGGTGACGGGCATCAGTTTGTTTCCGGACATTTAATATTCGTGTTTTGGGTTTTGGTGACCGATGTGCATAACTTTACACTTGTCGACATTGAATTTCATTTGCCACTTTTCTGACCATTCAACAATTTTGTTCACGTCTGATTGGATCTGCTCACATTCAATTTTGGTTTGCACTTTTCCTCCTAGCTTGGTATCGTCTGCAAACTTACTAATGTTCGAGAGTAAGTTGCTGTCGAGATGGGGAGAGACAAAAAGGGGATTGAGAGGGATGGGAACAGGGATGGGGAGAGGAGAAAATACAAGGGAGATTGCAGGCAGAGAGGAAGAGGAGGAAAAATGTGGAAAGAGGGGGGAAGCCCGATAGACGAACATTGCTGGGGAAAGCGTTTCTGCTTGGGGCTGAAGGGGCGGAAAGGGCGGAGACGAGTAGGGTTAATAATACAAACAAGGGGAGGTTGTCTGTTATAATTATTGTTATTATTCTTTGCTTGATGGTTGATGGGATTGCACAGTACCGGATAAATTATAGTTTTTAATGAAATAGAGTCAGGGCTGAGATGAGTACATAGGGGAGAAAATATATATAATAACTTGCAGTCGAAGAAGGGGAAAGAGGCGACGTGAGAAGGTAAAGTGGAATAAAAAATTACGTTAAATGTTGATCACCATTTTAATTTTCATTTATTGTAAAGCCTGTCGTTGCCCGAAGGTTGCCATGACCAGTCATGCGAGGCGGCTGACTCAAGAGAAGAAGTATAGAAAATCGATTGGAGAACGCTGAAGGAGTAGACATTATACGTGCTAATAATTCACGAAATGAGAGTAAATGGTCGTAGGCGTTTGTGAATTATAAAATACAAGGGAAAAACTCACCACCTAATTTGAAATTAGATCATCCCAGTTTGTTCGTGCGTTACGATTTACTGTATTTTGTTTAATGTATTTTGTTTGTGTCCAGTAACAGTTTGAAGGCCTACAAAAATGTATTCTGCGGATATTTATTTACCTTGAAATTGACCAAATACTGATTGTATGAGAATATTTGTTCACCACTTCCTTTTAAAAAAATTGAGAGTACGTCATTGTATGTATGACCATTGGAATCAACTTAGGTTTTTCAGAGGAGTTTCTGTTCAGTACAAAATGAATAATTATTAATTTCGAGCTAGGGTAAAAGGAGCATGAGTTTTTGACATGTGTATAAATTATAAAGTTTTTCAAAGAGAGGAGTCGTGTTTATTTTACAACTGTAACACAATTATTACTTGTATAGAATCAATGTGTATTCTTCTGTTCTAATCGCTTTTGGTATTGTCATTTGATTTTGGTGTGTTCGCAATGTTTCTGAAAATGTGTTGAATAGAAAGATTGGGATTAAATGAATCTTCCAATTACTTTTCACCACCTCAAATTGACTTGAATAAGAATATATATATATATATATATAT
>SDVV010016162.1:0-14328 GCA_016164225.1 Gammarus roeselii
AAGACATAATCTTGTGACATGTTGACATATTTATTAATATTTCAGGCCAATGTTCAGCCACACATGATAGGTTGTGTTATTGATGTATAATTGTCAATTCTGTTTGCATGCACAGCCACACTAGGATTATATAGGACAACCGGTGGCTGATGCATTTAATTTAATTTGATTTAATTGAATTAATTATTGCACTGATCCAAAGTAAAAATCAGTATCACGGTTTTTATTGTTTTTCAACCCTATGGCTCATGGGCAAGTAATTACGTTGAATGCTTGAAGAAAGCAATTTCACAGCTTAATAGTATGGGTGCTTGTGTTATTAGGATAATGTAGAGTCAATTAAGGACCTCTACACATCAACATAATATCAAGGTCAGTAAGATTCATGCATTATGGAGCTTAGGACTTCCAATTTTTATTCCTGGTAGCTACACCCTTAGTGGTATGCTATTTCTCTTGTGATATCTAAAATTGTTTTATTACATGTACCCAATCTGTCTGCCTGTATGAGGCAGGCAGAATGGTATGTGATTATCTCCCATGTGACACACACTTAGCCAATTATTTTATGTGCAGCCTTTTAGCCCGCTGCCTCTCAGCCTGCTGCACGTAAACATCTTCAGTCGAGAAGAAACTGCATCATCGTCGAGTCATAAAAATTCCAAAAAAGGGGGTCCATCCAGGGATAACGACGCCACCAAGATTTTCTTGCCGGCTTTCCTATCTCCCTTCTTTTCCCTTCTATATTAACTTGGATATCTTCATTCAGTTAAGTTGGGATCAATACCAAAGATTTTGCTCACCCGTGTCTTATTGTCCTTGTGTCTGTTTTTTAGTGCTTGCCCATAATACTCAACCTCATTTGTAAGAAAAAGATAGCATAACTTGGAGTCAGATTGTGCCTTGAAAGTGAAAGCACAGTGTTCACTTGAATTATTATCGCTCACAGAAGCTCATTCACTATTAACTTTTTGAGTAAAAAAATTGGTAAATTACCCTTCATTAATAGAAATATATAACCTCACCTAAACTGGTGACCTGCACCAAAAACAGACCAAGGTCGACAGACAGGCAGACTGGGTGTAGGTAGTGAAATTGCATGAGGGAAATAACATAGACTCTAGAGGACTTGAGGTAGATAAGCTCTAGAGAACTTGAGGACTTGAGGTAGATAAGCAGTCATAGATTAAATTTTATTTTCATTTTGTCATTGACACCGGCTACTGCTGAGTAAGGTGCTAATTTTGATAATTAACTCGGCAACTATTCAAATTTGTTTTGTGTTTAAAAAAAATTTATACTTACTTGTGTAGGAAACAAACTGGCTCACAAAAAAACATATGTACCACCACAATTCTGTGATTTTGATAAAATTCTTGTACCAACTTGGTGTCAGCAGATTCAAAGCCACTGCGCAAGTGACCTGCTGGTGAATTCACAACACACACCAAAGCAAATTAGGTATCAATTTAAATTCCCAATTTTTGTGGCAACCTTGGTGTTAAAAGCTCGTGCTCAACAACAAGTGGTGCAACCTCGCCTCAGTGAAAAAGAACTTTGAGGAATTGCAATCTCACAGCACACATAGGAATTAAATTGATCTCAATCTCTCCACAAAAACAATTTGAATTCTACACCTTGATACACATCCCACATTGACAAGACAATGCAATTAGAAATAATAATTTCTAGTCGGTCACCAGAATCACAATTTGAAAACCAGACCGCCGACCAAGCCACACAATCAACATGTCAGAGGACAGGAACCCTGACGACAACCTTATTGTAGGAAATCCATCAACATCCAACAGTATAACTGCAAACAAGGACTTTAATGTCACACCTTACATGCCAGAAGCATCAGGTTTCTGGTTTTACTTGCTAGAAACCGACTTCACAGCACATGCCATCACAGATGACCAAACCAAAGTTCGGTTGACGCTCAAAGCCCTACCACCAAATATACGTTTATCCCTTCAGGACATAGTCATGAATGGAGGAGATGACCGCTACGATAAAATTAAAATCAAAATTACTTCTTTAAACACACTACCGGAATCAGCTCACATAAGACAAATTCTGGACAAAGAACGACGAGAAACCCGCACAATGGCACAGTTCCTGGCCCATCTTCGACACCTACTTGGTAGTGACTCGGAATCCGTTGCACACCACAACAGCCCTTTCTTGAAAGAAATGCTCATGAGGGAAATACCGACCAACATCAAATATGCACTATTGGTCAACAATAAGACAACCCTAACTGACATTGTGGAGGCAACAGATAAAATACTAACTTAATACCCTGAGTCAAACATTCCAGTAAACAACATCAGCAGTGTTCAGCCAACATCCACACCACAGTCACAACACAACACAGCTATGCACAGCGACACCACTCAAACTATCAATGCTCTGACCTCACGAATGTCAGAAATGGATTTCAAAAGTAGAGCACTCTCACAGGAAAAAGACCATCTCCTGAAAAGAATTGACCACCTGGAGAGAACAATCCACAACCTGGAGGACAAAATGAATAAAGAACAACAATCATTCCTGACCAAACTGCAAAAGCTGGAACAACCACCACATCACAACAACCATGGAAACAGAGGAAGAAGCACTTCGCATCGACGTGAACCTTATGCAGAAAACAGAACGCGTTGCCATTTCCACAGGCGTTTTGGCACTAATGCTTGCAGATGCACAATACCATGTGACATGAGCAACATTTTCAACAACCAGGAGGCAAACTGAGATCCCGTGATGACAACACGAGCACCGTCACGGCGATAAACTTCAAGAAGACTCGTCTCCTAACCATAATTGACAGAAAAAGCAAGTTCACCTTCTTAATAGACACAGGTACTGCCGTCTCTGTCATTCCACCTCAAGCAACCGACCTCAGAAATGAGGAAGTTAGCAACCTTTGCGCTGTCAATGGTTCCCGCATACCCATCTATGGTGAGCGGCTGATGACCCTCAATGTTGGCCTGCGAAAGGATATAACTTGGCCATTCATCATAGCCCAGGTTGACCAACCAATTATCGGTACTGACTTGCTTGCCCACCACAAGCTTGTGGTAGACCTACATAACAGGCGGCTCATGGATACCTCCACAAGCCTGACTGCCTCCGCAGGTCTGGCTTTAGCCGGTGCAACGCTCAACACCCTAGGAGACGACCCAGACTGTCATAGAAAATTATTAGAGAAACACCAAACCATCACAATGCCTAACACTGCATTGACCAAACCTAAGCATGATGTGAGACACATCATCACAACAACGGGAAAACCAGTATTCGTGCGCTCCAGGCGACTTAATCCTAAAGTCGCAGACTCAGCAAAATAAGCCACAAAAGGAATGCTGCAGGATGGGATCATCCGACCCAGTAAAAGCCCTTGGGCCTCACCAATACATGTGGTACCCAAGAAGGTTGGCTGGAGATTGTGCGGAGACTTCAGGAGGGTTATTTTCCAGACAGTACGCGATAGCTACCCCCTAAAACATCTGCAAGACTTTTCAGCACAATTAGCAGGAAAAACCATCTTCTCAAAGGTTGACTTGCCAATGCCTACTTCCAAATCCCCATGGACGAGGAAAGCATACCCAAAACGGCTATCACCACCCCTTTTGGATCTTTTGAGTTCACTCGCATGCCCTATGGCCTCAGCGGTGCAGCTCAAATCTTTCAACGATTTCTTGACACAGTTCTTCGCGATATATCCGTCGCAGGACGCCCAGTCACGAACTTCAACTACGTGGATGACATACTAATTGCCAGCTCATATGAGACTGAGCATCTCCAAGACCTTGAAGAACTTTTCACAGGACTTGCAGCTCATATGCTAGTCATTCACCCGCTCAAAAGTGAATTTGGACGTCCCAAAGTGGACTTTCTTGGACACAGAATAACCTCACAGGGAACTCTGCCGTTGCCCGAGAAGGTCAAGGCTATCAACGATTTTGAGAAGCCCGTGTTCATCAGGACGCTCCAAACATTCGGTGGAATGATCCAGTTTAACAACAGATTCTTGCATGACATTGCCTCAGTCATGGCACCACTTAACACACTTTTATCGGGGAAACCCAGAAAGAATGACAAAATTGAGTGGAACCCAGAAGCAAACCAGGCATTCGAAAATGCAAAAGAAGCACTAGCTCAAGCAACAATGTTTCATCACCCATTGCCTGATGCACCAACTGCGATTGCAGTGGATGCTTCCAACACCACAGTGGGAGCAGTGCTACAGCAGCTCCAAGACAAAGAACGGAGACCGCTAGCTTTTTTCAGCAAGAAATTACAGTCAAGGGAAAGAAATTACTCCACCTTTGGTCGAGAATTGCTTGCAGCTTATTTCCGCTACTTCATCGTAGGCATAGACTTTGCCATCATCACCGATCATAAGCCACTGGTTGGTGCACTTCACAAACGACAGGAACGAGACCCCTCGGGAGAGCCGCCAACTCTCCTACATCAGTCAGTTCACAACTGATATCCAGCACATTGCTGGAGAAGAGAACCAAGTCGCAGACGCCTTGTCACGATGTTATGATCAAGAGGAACCGGCCACGCAACTGCCTCCTGAACCAATCGATGAGGATTGCGATTACCTTCTCACAGCAATATTCACGGACATTGATGAAGAACGACTTCGTACGGAACAACTTCAAGACCAAGCGTTGAAAGCACTACTCGAAGACGAGGATTCAACCTTCCGCCTACAACAAGTTGATGGAATTTACATGCACATACATGACAATGTGTGCCGACCTTACATTCCAAAGACAATGCGCAAGGAATTCTTCCATAAAGTGCACAACACCGCCCATCCTGGGAAGCGTGCCACAGTTCCGCAACTTGCCACGCGTTATGTGTGGCCAGCCACGAAGAAAAACATCCGACAATGGTGTGAGCAGTGCACAAACAGTCAAAAATGCAAAATAAGTCGTCACAACTTTGTTCCATCGCAAACCATACCACCAGAAGGAGGAAACTTTGCGCAGGTACATCTTGATCTCGTGGGACCCTTACCTCACAATGAGGGGTACGAATACCTACTCACCATGATCGACAGACATACTCGCTAGACTGAAATCTGTCCCATCAAAGATGCACGAGCAGAAACAGTCAGCAAAGCTTTCCTTGCCACCTGGATCTCACGCTATGGTAGCCCCATCAGCATCACCACAGACCGCGGTCCTCAGTTTGAATCAGCATTGTGGACCAGTCTCATAGAAACCCTTGGTTCAGTGCGAATCAGGACCACCGCTTACTACCCTCAGGCCAATGGCCTGATCGAACGACTCCACCGCTGAGTCAAGGATGCATTAAAAACACAGGCAGATCCTCACCACTGGGTGGAAAAACTTCCACTCATCCTCCTAAGCATGCGAACCGCAGTATAAGAGGACATCGGCTATACAGCAGCAGAACTCATGATTGGAGTAAACTTGAGACTTCCATGCAACCTGTTGGTCAGAAACCGCAATCCTGCGCTGACCGACATCACCGAGCACAACCACAGACTCCAAAGCTTCATGAACGAAGTTGGTCCGGCACAGTCCCGACCAATTCAACCAGCACAGGGGCACCTCAACCCCAAACTCAAAACAGCGACGCACGTCTTTGTCCGCATCGACAGAGTACGACGGCCGCTCGAAGCACCCTACGAAGGACCGTTCGAGGTAGTTCAACGAACACCGACACACTACACCATCAAGCAAAGAGGAAAAACCGACAATGTCCATGTCTCTCGGTTGAAAGCGGCCCATGGCATAGACGACGTATTCCCTGAAAGACATTCACATGTCAGGATAAAAATTGGAAGCGTTCCGTCAACCACACCAGGCCCAGACCGAGTTCCCACACCAGACGCAGCACGTTCAGAGGATCGGCACGAGCCACGAACCCAGACTACCAGACAACCAGCAAATTTACCACCGCAAAGCCTCACAGGACTGCGAGTACAAATAAACCCACAACCTCAAGTCAGGTTGTTCACTCAAACCACCAGGACTGGCCGAGCAGTAAGAGCACCAGACCGCCTCAACATGTAGCTAACGCTGCGCATTTGGACGTCAGCCAAGCAGGGGAGAAAACAATAGTGCATCCCTGGCTGCAGTCTGAATGGGGAGTGATGTAGAGGTCCTTAATTGACCCTACATTATTCTTATAGCACTAAACACATTATACGTGCATCACAAGCACCCATTACTATTAAGCAATCGCATCTTTTGATCTCATTGTTGCATCTCTCTGTAGGTAGCTACAACATTTCCGTTCAGCTAATACAAACTGCTAACTACCATAATGTCAGTGCAACAAATATTTATTTTGGCTAAATAAATATGTATACCACGCACTAAAAGCCATGGAACATGCATCAGAAGGAATAAAAGATTCAGATGAATATTTTTACAAAAATCTGGCAACAAGCTAAGCGGGGTTTTTTCTAGACTCGTTTGTGAGTCGGACAAGATCCTAGTTCTCGTGGCAGCAGTATTATATCCCGGCATAAACATACATGAAGTAAAACCGTGGCCACAGAGGCAAAGAAAGACAGCAGAAGCTATATTGGGTTTAAATCCAAACCTATCGATAGACTGTAGCTAGGCTAGACAGCCTGGGCCAATGCAACTTAAGCTTACCTTGGATACTGCTCCACAGAAGACAGGTGAGAATAACACCGTTTAATATGTCCTATCCCCAGTGTAGAGCAGACTAATAAATACATTTGCAGGTTTCTGCAGCAAGACACTATTGTAAATACCTGGACGCAAGATTTCAACTGTGCAAAGGCATGAAGCTAGCTATGGGGGATTCCTCTACCAAATGCCATAACAAGATTGTCAGTTGTGCTAACATGATAGCAATCTTTAGATCTGAGTAGCACCCTACCTTGATCCATGCCTATTTATAGATATATATAGCTATATAGTGCCTATATAGTGTGAACAACATTTTTAAATATTAACATCTCTCTTTTAATTATTATACATCCAGAATACATATTCTGGGACATGAACATAATATCAAGACCAGTAAGATTCATGCAATATGGAGCTTAAGACTTCCATTTTTTATTCCTGATAGCTACACCCTTAGTGGTATGCTATTTCTCTTGTGATATCTAAAATTGTTTTATTACATGCACCCAATCTGTCTGCCTGTATGAGGCAGGCAGAATGGTATGTGATTATCTCCCATGTGACACACACTTAGCCAATTATTTTATGTGCAGCCTTTCAGCCCGCTGCCTTTCAGCCTGCTGCACGTGAACATCTTCAGGCGAGAAGAAACTGCATTCTCGTCGAGTCATAAAAATTCCAAAAAAGGGGGTCCCTCCAGGGATAACGACGCCACCAAGATTTTCTTGCCGGCTTTCCTATCTCCCTTCTCTTCCCCTTCTATATTACCTTGGATATCTTCATTCAGTTAAGTTGGGATAAATACCAAAAATTTTGCGCCCCCGTGTCTTATTGTCCTTGTGTCTGTTTTTTGGTGCTTGCCCATAATACTCAACCTCATTTGTAAGGAAAGGATAGCATAACTTGGAGTCAGATTGTGCCTTGAAAGTGAAAGCACAGTGTTCACTTGAATTATTATCGCTCACAGAAGCTCATTCACTATTAACTTTTTGAGTAAAAAAAAGGTAAATTACCCTTCATTAATAGAAATATATAACATCACCCAAAGTTCCGATTATTTCTTCAGAATCTGCTAGCTATGTAGCTATAGAATTTGTTTGAAGGATGGGTTACTTATACACACTAACAAATTGGGATGTAATAGTAAACCCATGCAGCAAAACATTTATAGGGCAAAAAAGGTCACAGAACCTACAACTTGAACGTATACCCAATAGCATCTGTTTTAGAATCATCCATGAAGTTATAGCTGGCTATGAAATGACTAAATAATGTTATTAAATCTATAGAAACACACTTGGACGTTGCTTTCCAAGTTTTCAGATTTGTAATATTAGTCATTCAACTATCATCACAAAAGTATACAATCTGTGGTTTCGGATCTATGTATACTCAAATGCATGTAGCTACTAATATTTCCAATTTCTTATATATAATAAATAGAAATTGAAATTCTATGACTCTCAATTGTAAAAAAATTATAATGTAGCAACGCATGGAAGTGATTTATGTCTAGATGTATGTAGGTGATCTATAAGAGTTGACATTAAATTTATAATTGCCTGTTGTTAGAGTAAGTTGGAGTTTGCAGGAGGAGACTGCTACATGTCAATCTGGGTAAAATAAAAGTATTTTAAAATAAGGTAGCAATGCAAGGGAAATCAGTGTTAGCCCTTATGGAAAATTGTCGGATGTGGTATAGTACTAGTTGCTTCCGTTTTCCACCGGAGTCCCAACGCGAAGGTAATGCAGGATGTGGTAGACTGTAGCACCTGGGCGTTACACATGGCTAAGGAAGGTAGTGCGGAAATTGAGGGTGTGAGGTATTTATGTAGGGAATGAGGTATGCAGGCTGTAGAGTGTTGGCGGCACTGAAGGGTGTGATTAGGTGCTGAACCCTGAATATGAGAGTGGAAGGAGGTTCAAACAACGGTGTGGGGAATGAGACCAGCTGTGGAAAGATTGAGTGCATTATCAAAAAAGATTAAATGTTTGAGAAGTATGGCAGGACTGACCTGATTGAGTTGAATGACAATAAGCAAATCAGAACTCATATAATGAGTGACTTTGCTGCTGAAGTAGATACCCGCTAAGTTTTCAAGTGATCTCCGACTTGTGGAGAGAATGGATGAAGAGAATGGCCGCAAACGACAATTGATGTCGAAATGAGTGTATGGGGACTTGAAGGGAGCCCGAAGTTTCTTTGGAGTGAAGTTGTGCTGGATGACGGAAGTATTACTGTTGAAGAAGCAAAAAATTTCCGCTTTGGAGCATAGCCGTGAATGAACGAGCCTGATGCGGTAGTAAAGAGCTGATTGGCCCCCTGCTGTACCTTTAGCATACGAATCACTTTTCTTTTGTATTGCAAGATACGTTTTTGATTGTAATCCGTCTGTTGACCATAGGCGGCTTGTGGGATCTCCATAATAGTATGCGTACCCGATGTTGATTTGTCATGCCTTCTAAGATTAATGTTCCACCATCCTGTCATTGTAACTTCCGGTCTAAATGATCATTGAATTGAACAGTGCTGTCCATGACCAAACATTGCTTTTGAAACGAGAACGTTACATGAGAGGTGGAAATGCAGCAAGCATTACACTATGCAATGTTCCAAAATAAGTGATTATCCGCCGAGCGTGCACCTGCGAATGATTCATCCGCATACAAATACATCAAGTCTTCTGTTGGTGCTCTGCGACGGGCTCCTGCGTCACAAGGCGGCGTTCTACCTACACCTTTGCTTTCGGCAGCGTATCTCGACCCATTCCAGCGCCTCAAGGCTCCGTTCTGCCTGCACCTTTGCCTACTGACGCTGAAGTTTTCCTCAACGGTATCCTTGTCTTCTGTCTGTGAGGCACCACAAGGCTCATCGGCCCTACATTACAACCATTGGTTATTAGACAGTTCAGAATAAGCTGCGTCAGGTATCCCCTTTGCAATGTTAATTCACATCAAGATCGTGAAACTGCACCAATTGCCAGAAAAAAATCATGTCAATGATTCCTTTTCAGAATAAATAGATGCTTTGAAGCGTGAAAATACATGGATTGTATCCAATCTGAACAGCTGTCAGAAAAACTCGAATTACAAAGAAATATATATGGTGCGTTGAGAAGTGAAAATGTGTGACGCTTTTGTAGAGGTTCTCAATTGACCCTACATTATCCTAATAACACTAAACACATTACTACAAAACTACTTCCAACCACACTGGCACTGCAACAAATATTTATTTTGATTAAATAAATACGTTTACCCACGCATAAAAAGCCATGGAACATTCATCAGAAGGAATAAATGATTCAGAGAAATACTTTGACACGGATATGGCAACAACCCTTCCTAGACAACAAAGCCTTCTAGCGAAAATCCGAGAGGACTTTTTCTTAACTCCCCGTAGACAGGAACACAGTGTTTTGTGTGTCTTCTTCTTATTTCAAACAATTCATGTGAAAACAAACTGCTGCCACAGGGCAAATAAAAATATAGAAGGAATTAAATATTTTCTGTTGCAGGATATACAAATAAATAGTGAATGCACCTAGATTTACCTTGGTCAGTGCAAAGGTATCAAAACAAGGCTTCCCTTGGATCTTGTCCCACAGAAGACAGGTATGAATAACATTGTTTTACAAATGTGCTATCACCAGTGTCTCACGCTAGGTTTCTAAATATAGAGCAGACTAATATATACATTTTCAGATTTCTGCAGCAAGACATTCCCTGTATATACCTGGATGCAAGATTTCAACCTTACACAAATGTACAGTTGCAGCTAGCTATGGGGAATTCCTCAGCCCATGGCTATAATAGGATATTCATCATGGTAGTCTGCTCACATGGTATCAATCTTTAGGTCTGAGTAGCACCCTACCTTGATCCATGCCTATGTATAGACATATAAAGTGTAAATAACCTATTTTTTTCAAATAAAGTGACATTTCTTGCAACTATCATACATCCAGAATGCACAATTCTGGATCATAAACATTCAAATGATATTGAATCAAAATCTTTAATTATGAAGCTTAAGACTCCCATTTTTATTCCTGGTAGCTACACCTATAGGGGCATACAATTTTTTCTTATTTTTATGTCTATTTTACTACATGCACCCAATCTGTCTGCCTGTATGAGGCTGGTAGAATGGTGTGTAATTATCTCCCATGTGGCACCTGTTTAGACAAATATTGTTTTTATGTGCAGCCTTCATTCCCTGCTGCGGATCGACGCCACAACGGGAATACTACCTCCATTGTACGACAACCCACTTCAGGCGAGACCAAAACCGAATTCTCGACTGAATTACAAAAGTTCTAAAAAGCCGTGAAGATTACCCGCTGTAAAGCAGCGGCGCACGGAATTTTCTTGCTGGCTTTCCTATCTCCCTTCTATATTACCTTGGATGTCTTAATTCAGTTAAGTCGGGGTTACACCAATACCCAAAATTTTACTTGGCTCGTCAGTCATTGTCCTTATGTCTGTTTTTTGGTGCTTGCCCATAATACTCAACCTCATTTCGTCATATACTAGATTGGAGTCAGATTGTGCCTTGAAAGTGAAAGCACCGTGTTCACTTGAATTATCATCGCTCACAGAAGCTCATTTAATTAACGTTTTGGTTTGCCAACTGGTAACTCTTACCCATAATCAATATTACCAACTTCACCAAATTTTCGTTCCCATTAAACTTTATATTAGTCCTCTGGAACAGTATCTAGCTATTTATAGCTTCTTGATGTCTGTAATAAATTTGCTGAACCTTATGATATTGTATGTAACACTGCAAAAGCTGTATGTATGTTAGTTAGACCGAAAGGGCCCATCATCACAGCAGATTGCACTGATGACAAGGATGTTGCAAAGCAAACAAGGCGGCAAAATGCAGTTGGCAACATGCTGATACAAAAATTCTCGTTTGCACCAAGAGAAGCTAAAGTCCAGCTCTTCAAATCATTTTGTTACCAGATTTATTGTAATGCACTGTGGAGAAAATGCTTTCAATATAGCGTGAGGAAATTGACAGTGAGTTATAGCGACACATTTAGACGGCTGATGCAGGTCCCTCGCTTGACGTCAGCGAGCATGGTTTTTGCTGAAAACCAATCAGATCACATCAAGGTACTGTTCCGTAAAGCGGCACACAGCCTTATGACTCGAGTTATGAACTCCCCAAATGAAATCCTCGTTGCAATCTGCTCTGGTGATGCGCTCGCTGCCTCGTCATTGTTAAGGCGATGGAGAGAATTACTATAAGCATAGGCAGGATAGAGTTGTATGCCGTAACTTATTCTTAGTTGTGTGCGGTAATTTTAAAACTTGGTTCTCACTGTAACCCTAAAATAAGAGGTCTCAATTGTAATACTATGCCCACGTTGGTTGTCAATAAAGCTTTTATTATTATTATTATAACATTTCAATTAAATACCAATGCTCCTTGTTATTCCATTCCTTGTCGTTAGAGTTGAAGGCTTTGCTGCATAACGCGTTGGAAAAGCATTGCTGGAATATTTGTTGGATCCCAACTATAAGCAATTACAATCAATTTTTTTATGAGTTCATTTATTTTCATACCCAATTTGTGGACATTGTGATATTTCTAGAGATGATCTACGTTTTGATGAATTTTATTCGATTTGATCCTCATTTCTACCGGAGCCTCAACGTGAGTCATAACAGGCTCCCCCGTAAAGCGCGACCGTCATTGATTCAAGTAAGTTCGCACGGCCTTGCGAGCGAAAGTATTAGACTTGTCAAGATGAAGTCAGTACATATTTCAATTGTGACATGTTCGCGTTCTAGCGAGCTAAGAGTTAACGCGTATCTTCGTAAATGTATTGTTACCTTCGTGCGTAATCGAGTGGAGAGACCACCTCACTTGCGCAGGTGTTTAGGATTAAGACAGATTCGTATAGTCCGGTGTGTTTTCCGAAAGCAATAAGCTTTTACGGTAGGTTGGGTCAGTGAGTAGGCTTTGTAGGTTGCACGGGGGATTTATGAACGCTCGTCAGGCTGCCGCGAGTGCGTTACAATCCATCAGAAAGTGTTAAACGCTGATAGCCACTCGGTGGCAACAGGGGCAAGGTGGCGCATTTGGTCCTATGTCGACATATATCAGGTGGTTGTGAGTTATCCACGTGTGTCCCGTGCACAAGCGGTTGATGAACACTTGGTCTTTTCTGTTGGTGAAATTTGTTTCCCATTCTCCGACTGAGGGTTCGACTGAAAGCATTTTTTGTCTACTCTGTTGGCACATTTCATCCCATAAGGATGTTGTATGGGAGTTGATGGTAGGGAACCAGTCCCGGTAATGTATTGCGATAAATTGTTCTTGGCGAGTTGATGCCAGTTTAGCAAGCGAGTCCGCAAGTTTGTTTCCTCTTATTCCCGCGTGTCCGGGGAGTTCCGATGTAAGGCACAGTTTACAAATGAGCGCACCGCAACTCTCGAAACTATTCCGAACATGCGTATTCGCAGTGTCATGGATGTTCAAACGCCCATGCGAATAACATTACCGCTGTTTTATCCTGCCACTGTAAATCTATATATGTGTGCTAACTTTGTCGTTCATTGAAGAGAAGGCCTTGAAATAATTCGTACTCTAACTACGCAAATGATCTTCATATTCGGTAATTTCTAAATTATATTATAGAGTATTTCGTCCAAAAATACCTCTGATCTCCATAGGTTCACAATTCTCTTCACTGTCCGATGTGCAAAAAATAAATCATCAATATATTTCCCCAAGAAACACGAACGAAAAGTAAACTATCTATCAATTCGTTGTCTCAGCAATTTGCGAATAACAGTCTTCTCACCTTTCAATACTGCTTTGTTATAATTATTGGTTCGTGTTCGATCAAAAATTGTGCCCAAAAAAAAATATTGACAATCTGTTCAAGATGATTGCTTACTTAAATATATTGAATGAAATTAACTACTTGAATACCCCAAAATTGCGAATTTAAAATATCTAGAGTGGTTGTGCCAATATTCGCTAAATTGCACAAGTGACGTCACAGGCAGGTAGGGTGGGACCCTGACGTCAGACCACGTGATTCTGACGTCACTTCCTCAATTATTCGGTTTACCCTGTAGTGAAGGGGCTAGAAATTCTTTCCTCTATAAGACCCTTCTACATTATTATTATTAATCATTTGCTTTCATGTTCCACCGGAGTCCCAACGCGAAGTTAATGCAGACTCCCCCGTAGGGCGGTCGAAGAGTTGTGAATTAGGTGACGCGTAGATTAAGAGTTTAAGAGCAGTTTAAACGCAGTCACAGCAGGTTTAAACGTAGTTGGAGTTCGTCTAAAAAAGTATCTAAGTAACAAAGTAACACAATAAATTTGTCAATAGGCACCAAGCACATTTGATGCGGCTACAAAGAAAGTTTAACGTGAAAATAAATTTAACAATTTTAAAGGAGCAACTAGCGCAGGTACAGAGTAGGCCTAGTTATACTAAGCCTATAACAAATTAATTTACACAGGTTTTAAAAGAGTAATTCTAATGCGGGTACAGAGTAGGCCTAGTACATACAAATCTTACTAAATAACGGATATCTAGAGAGTTGAATCTAAGGAAAAAACAATATGAAGAGCAGGTTGCTTGCAGTCGCAGTTGGTCTTGTGTAGAGGAGTGGTAGTGTAAGGGTTTGCAAGCCAAGTCCT
>SDVV010016163.1:0-14327 GCA_016164225.1 Gammarus roeselii
GATGTACGTACGCGACAGCCCCTCACTTCTTGGGGGGAGTCAACTTTCTGCCAACCACGCCATCTAGCCGTGGCGATGGTAGGTTCATTTGCCCAGATGCTCCGACCAAAGGTTTAACGCTTCCACTCAAAATATTATATCTAGCTACTATAATAACCTCATCGTCTTCAACATGTATTTTATCGATACTTATTTGCATTACTTCATTCTCAATTGTTTTATAAGTCCAGAAATGCTTTCGAGAGAAGGGAGGTCGTTTCCCGCGCTTCAAGGGACCGGGGGTGAAGAAAGGGGGGGCGATGTGTTACCCTCCCCGGCTAAACCCCAGGAAACCAAACACGACACCAAGCCTCCTCCACTATCGAAACACATATACACATGGGTTAACAATGGAATGTCTTAGTTGGCAGGGTATGAGAAATGTTTCCCACATTTGGTAGTGTTAAAAGGAGGAAGATACGAGTTAATGTGGGTAAAAGTAAGATGAGATGTTTGAGGAAAGACTAGGCGAGCAGACTAACAGTGTTCGCCTGAGAGATAAGTTATTGGAGGAAGTTCAGTATTTCAAGTACATGGGCTTTCTTTTGGAGAAGACTCCAAACTGATCTTGTGACGCAGCGACGTGAGGGCGAGTGCAAAGAAGTCGAATGTTTTCGAGATGAAATGTTTGAGAAAAATGGCCAGACTGACGAGGAGGGATAGGATCAACAATGAAGATATTCGTATCAGAACGAGGATGGTGATAAAATGAAAGACTGAGTAGATTATAGTGTTCTGAGGCAGTTTGGACACACGGTCTAGATTGATGGTGGGAGATTGGGGGAAATGGTGATGCGGTGAGTGGTCGTAGGCTCAGGCAATGACTGAAGTAGGGGTGAATGGATGCTGCGAAGCAAGCCCTAGGTAGGGAAACCAGCATGGTAGCGAGAGAGCGTGCGATGGATGGGGGTGAGTGGAGAATGTTTGTGAATGTTTGAGTTTTGTGCTAAGGCCTTGATGCGCTTTGCGTCCTTGCATGGTGTCTCGTTGAGAAACGGAATGGACGTGGTTGGGAAAGGGCCCGGCTAAATGAGCCAGCCAGTTCATAAGAGCTTGGAATGTGCCATTAGCCAACCTGCTAGGGGATTTGGCTATACGTCTCTATGATGCATCACTACTTATATATGGTTATCGTTATATACACTCGTTACCTCAGCCCAGCCTTCCCAGGGATGATAGCCTTAATCCCCTGCACTGCCTTCCACCCTCCACGGGGTTGGAGCCGCCAAGGGACACTGCTGCGGTCTGACGGATATGTCTAGGTGTTAATCGCAGCCAGAGAAGAGAATAATCCTTTAATGGATAGAGGGGACGAGTTTGCAGAGATATCCAATTTAGTGGTCCCCTCAATTAAAGCGCGTCGCGGCGCAGCACTGTCTTCAACCATGGTGACAGCTGGCTCTTTACTATACACCAATCGATCGTATCATTGTTTACTATCCTCTCGATTGTATAAAGCTAAGCTTTGCAGAATAAGGAATGTCTGAACACTTCCTATGGTGTTGGGTGTTGGTAAGCTCGAGTAAAAATAGACAGAACTTCCTGCCAAATGCCTATAGGGAACAATGTCAGCTACATTTATATTGCTGATTTATTCGTGATAGAACGCTTACCAATTGGCAAGGATCAGACGGGGGACGAGTATATCAGAAAAAGAAAAATATTTGCCCATATGCAACTCATACTTTTTAAAAGTGATTTAATAAGTCTATAACGTATAAGGAGAGCACGAGTTTTCTGACACGAGTCAAACTACAGTTCCCATTAAGTGAAAAAAAAAATGTTTGCGGGCTATGGAAGATTGGTGTCAATGAAATGAGAGTAACACTACTTGAAAGGGGCAATCAACACTACTTGAAAGGGGCAATTAACACAACACGTAAGAGGCAATTAACACAACTCGTAAGAGGCAATTATTAAAACTCGTAAAAAGCAATTAATACAACTCGTAGGAAACAATTAACACAAATCGTACTAGGCAATTAATACACTCGTAAGAGACAATTGCTCACAGAAACACGTGCTCATGGCAATTTGAGACGTTCTACCTGCACGGCCTAACTTCTGGATTTGGTACAACGTTCCAGCTCATTTTCGTCAAACCCCTATCCCCACAATTGACGGATGCAACCCCAATCACTTCAAAAATAACTGAAACAGGCAGGAAGAGCGATTACAAATGCATGGAATGGTTTCCGATCGACCTTTTAGATTTATGAAGAAACAGCGCTCAGTGTTCTTATAAATTTCCTGTATTAAGGTTGAACTTAGGAATGAAATAGTATTGATAATAATGATGTTAGTTGCTTCCAATGTTATTTAATATCGTTGAATTACCTGTAACTAGATTAATTGACAGAAACGAATGAAAATAGTAGTTATTTTTTTTACCGAAGAAAACTTTAAACAATGACCACTACTAATTGGACTTTTCATCGATATGAGCGTTTTAACACGACTGATGAAGGAAATAAAGGAAAAAACGTTAGCTTGAAAGTGATGACGTTTCCCGTGAGAAAGTTTCACTTCAAGTCGAGACTGAAAGAGTTATACTCATCATTCTACTAGCCCAGTCGCCACTATAATTTTCCTCAGCCTCTCAATCGTACCTGAATTTGTAACCTTGTTAGAAGCAGATGAATTACCAGTTCGATAACCTTGCGGTGAATTTAATGTTTCATTCTTTCAAGGTTAAAGCACCCTTTAGTCAAATAATGTCAGGTATTATTTAACTGCCCCCTTGGTGTTGCCTGTTGGTGTCTAGGATCAGTAAATCTGGATACATTTCTTATTGAATTTTTACTTTTTTTACGTAAGGATTAGGTTGCCCCAGAACCTCCGAACAGTTTAAATAGTGTTTTGCACTTCGAAATGCCTTAACTGTATAATGAAATCATAACATGTTAACTCCCAATCTTGTCGTAATAAACTGTTTCAACCCGTTTAAAATGTTTGTAGGGCGTAAATTGTTAGAGATTCTCTTCTCGTTCCTGAAAATAAATGTACCTGAACACACACTTAAATGCGTTGTATTTGAATGTCCATCCGTTGAGATGTTACGCAGAGCCATGTGATAGAAATTGAAATGCCCACTTAAATCAGGTCATAACATCCCCGAATTCATGGGTGTGTTCAAAATAATTTTTGAGTCAAGTGGCGTTAGGATGGACACACTTGTCAAGATGACGAATATCAGTCATAGCGAGCTTTGTGTGTTTGTGTGCATACAAAAACGTTGGCACGATCACGTCAGCCCATGTAGTTCTGTAATCATGTATTTGCAGGAAGAAGACAACACGAGATTAGTTTTCAGCTGTTTTACTAGCTTGTACTAAAAAAATCATTGTGCAACACTCACGTGGGTGAACAGATATCCTCACAAGGATCAGACATCAACGGACTAGCGACGAAAAATAACGTAAAACCAATACAAATTTACGCAAGGCAGAAAGCGTCGTACTTTAGCTCTGGACCATCCCACCACGTGATGAGCACGTATCATCAGTCGGCACAGAAGCCATCCCAACACGCAAGGCAGCACATACCATGAGTCGGCCCAGAAGCAATCACACTACGCGGCCCAACTTATATCATAATTCGGTGAGAAACCATCCCATCACGCAAGCCTGTGCGTATCCTGAGATGGCACAGAACCATTCCACATCGCAAGCCTGTGCGTATCCTGAGATGGCACAGAACCATTCCACCTCGCAAGCCTGTGCGTATCCTGAGATGGCACAGAACCATTCCACCTCGCAAGCCTGTGCGTATCCTGAGATGGCACAGAACCATTCCACCTCGCAAGCCTGTGCGTATCCTGAGATGGCACAGAACCATTCCACCCCGCAAGCCTGTGCGTATCCTAAGATGGCACAGAACCATTCCACCTCGCAAGCCTGAGCGTATCCTGAGATGGCACAGAACCATTATACCTCGCAAGCCTGTGCGTATCCTGAGATGGCACAGAATAATTCCACATCACAAGGCAGCATGCATAAATGTGCTCAGAAGCCATCCCACGGCGCAAGGTATCATAAGTCAGAGGCTATTCCACTATGCAAGGTAGGACGTAATCTTACCCGGCTCAGAAGTCATCCCACGGCGCAAGGTAGCACGTATCATAAGTCAGCTCAGAAGCCATCCCACTGCGCAAGGTAGCACGCATAGTGAGTAAACTTAGAAGCCGTCCCACTACGCAAGGTTGCACGAATCATAAGTCGGTTTGGAAGCCAACTCACAGAGCAAAGCAGCAGGTCTCATAAGCCGGCTCAGAAGTCATCCCAATACGCAAGGGAGTGCGTATCTTTACTCGAAGTTCCGATGGCAGCATCCGTTTCGAGCGTGGTTGCCATGGCAACGCTGCTCATCTCCAGCATTCCTTTGCTTAATGTTCAATGCTTCCTATTAGGTTTCACTCGGCAGTGACATTTATTGCCTAGCCAGACGACTGGGGAGATTTAAGAGCGCCGCGCCTGCATGGTGGCGGTCGCTGGGAACCTCCTTCCTCTCCTACCACAAGTTCGGTGTGCGGGCAACGGTGTAGCGGGACCAGCTCGCGGCAAGGCAGTGTGAGGATAGGCAATTTAGAATAGGATTAAAACAGCTATTAAAGGAAAGGTGTTAAGAGAGTAGTGAATTGACACGAGAACAATGGTAGAATAGAAAGGAAGAAAAAATAATACATTAACAGCACTTTTTAACAACATTTTATGCCCCAAAGGATCGATCAAGTCTCGTAGCATATTTGATAAGCAAATATCTACCTAGAGCATTTAATTGTACCAGTTAAGGTTCAAGTTTGGTTTCCAAACGCAGCTTTCCAACCTACCATCGCAACGAAAAGTTTGATGTCTCACACAAAATAATTTCACCATCCCCAGCGAGTGATCATAGTGCTCTGTGTTGGGTGTTGGAGTCCTGATCTCCTACGTATAATATAGAGAACACTTGCGCCGGCATTAATGCCCTGCGTATAATATATAAGAAGTTTGCGCCAGCAATGATGCCTTTTGTATAATAATATATAGAACGCTTGCGCCAGCATTGATGCCATAAGTATAATATAAAGAACACTTGCGCCGGCATTGATGCCCGGCGTATAAGATATAGAGCACTTGCGAAGAAATGATCCCCTACGTATGATGTATAGAACGCTTGCGTCAGCATTAATGCCCTGCGAAGATTGCGCCAGCAATGATGCCCTATGTATAATAATATACAGAGCACTTGCGCCAGCATTGATGCCTTAAATATATAGAACTGTTGCAGAAGTATTGGCGCCTCACGAATAATATATAGAACGCTTGCGCCAGCATTGATCCCCTACGTATAATATATAGAACGCTTGCGCCAGCATTGATCCCCTGCGTATTATAGAACGCTTGCGCCAGCGTTGATCCCCTACGTATAATATATAGAACGTTTGCGCCAGTTATGATGCCTTACGTATAATAGATTGAACGTTTGCGCCAGCAATGATGCCCTACGTATAATAATAATATACAAAACGGTTGCTCCAGCATTGATGCCCTGCGTATAATATATAGAACGTTTGCGCCAGCATTGAAGCTCTACGTATAACATGTAGAAAGCTTGCGAAAGCATTGATGACTTACGTATAATAAATAGAACGCTTGCACCAGCGTTGATGCCCTACGTATAATATATAGAAAGCTTGCGCCAGCATCGATGCTCTACGTATAACATATGGAAAGCTTGCGCCAGCATTGATGACTTACGTATAATAAATAGAACGCTTGCACCAGCATTGATGCCCTACGTATAATATATAGAAAGCTTGCGCTAGCATTGATGCCCTACGTATAATATATAGAAAGCTTGCGCCAGCATTGATGCCCTGTGTATAATATATAGACCGCGTGCGCCAGCATTGACGACTTACGTATAATAAATAGAAAGCTTGCGCCAGCATTGGTGCCCTATGTATAATATATAGAAAGCTTGCGCCAGTATTGATGCCCTGCGTATAATATATAGAAAGCTTGCGCCAGTATTGATGGCCTGCGTATAATATATAGAAAGCTTGGACCAGTTGTGTTCTAGCTCCCACTTTCGCTACCATTCCCTAACCTCAGCCCAAACTCCAACTTTACCTATCCCGCTAATCCCTCCCATATATTACCCCCCTCTACCCATTCCTTTCTATAGCACGGTCCAGCCATGCCTCTCTTCAATCACCAATCTAAATTTCTTTCCCTTGGTTCTGTTCGGTCTCCCCTGCTCCAACCTACCCTCAACAGCAAAGAACAGTACCGAAAGCAAGGATATCCCCAACATACAAACAATGCCACTCGCAAATTAGCAAGCAGATTCTTAGATAACGTCAGTAAGAGTGTTGGTGAAAAGCATATTAAAAATCTATATGAGGGTGGCGTTGCTGACACAAGAAACAATAAACCGGATGAACGAATGCCAATGCAGGTGACGGAAAACTTGCAATAACTCCCCAGGAACACCAACATCGACACCATTCTGAATGATTCAAGATTAAAAAGACAATCAACACTAGCAGACGGACATTGTATGATTCATGCGGTGAAAGGATCCTTAGTAAAACGAACAGGACTTGACGATGAAAACATCTTGGAGATGATAAAAACTAAAGCAATGGAGGAATCCTTCAATTACATAAAAGATTACGAAGCCTTCACCGAATATAAAAAAGATGATAGGTTCATCTCCGAGATAGAAAAGTATTCTGAAAACAAAGAGTACAATAGCAGTTTTGGCGATCTAGTCCCCACAATTCTCAGCAACGCACTCAACACACAAATCACAATCTTAGATGAAACAAACCCGGACATCGTAACAAAATTGTAATTAATCCGACCAACCTTAAGAGTGATGAAGCTGCTTAATACTCAATATCTGTAGCCAAGAAAGAGGACCACTATAGTAGTTTTGCACCAACCCACCCTCTGAAGCACAACATTTCGAACAACAAAACATTGCAGCGAAGCGAAACAAGCATGTGGAAACAAATATGCAGTGTTCCAATAGGTAATCTTCCTGTGCAATACGACAATGATACATCCATGTTCGATGAAGAGATGCCTCTGCAATCATCCCAAAGTAACACCAACTGTCCTGTAAATAAAAACAAATGACTAGAAGCACAAATTGTTCAAGCTGGGAGCAGCAACCACCCCTTAGCAACCATGTCTGAAAATACCCATCAGAACCTAAATAATATCGTGATTAAACATATAAACGTTAGAAGTTTATGAACAAAGATGGATCATATCAAAATGATGATGAAACTTGGCTGGAATCTGACATTACCACTACCATCATCGGGATAGACGGCTTCGATGTATATAGAAAAGATAGAGAAAGAAAAGGAGGTGGAACCATGATTTAAGTGCGAGAAGAATATACCTCTTCTCAAGTAATGCTTAACGACAGCAATGAAGTTGATGACCTTTGGGTGAAAATCCAGGAACGAAAAAACAGATCATTTGTTGCTGGTTCTCTTTACAGACCACCCAAAGCAAGTGTACCGTGTTTTCAATACATCGAAGAAATATTTCAAGAAGCTCTTCGCTTAGGAAAGATGCTGTACATTTTGGGAAATTTCAATGACGATCAATTGAAATTGAAATCCAACAATATGCAGCCGATTTTAGACAGACTCGGGCTGCATCAGCTCCTAAAAGTGCAACAAGAATTACTCCCGAATCCCAAACTGTATTGAATCTGCTCATAAGTAACAATCCGTCTTCCATTATTACCACAGACGTGGAGCCAAAAAAATTTTCGGGCCACCACGAAATAAACTGCACCATTAACATCAAAAAAGAGAAGAAACGAGTATACAAAATAACCTGTCGTACAAAAAGAAATTACACCGCGGTTAATTTCGGAGCACAACTAGTTTACAAGTGTAGGAAGACAATAACAGGACTATTGGCCCAAACTATGTTGCCTTACGATAGCAAGAGGGTTAGTTCTAGAGTAGTTTGTCTAGGAGGCCTATTGGCCCAAACTAGGTTACCTTTTGATAGCAAGAGGATTAGTTCTGAAGTAGAACGTCTATGAGAGCTTCGTGTGCCATTTCTGTTTTTTTAAACAATAGGAAAGGGAACGGTTTAGCTATTTATCGGCGATTTATGTAGAACTTATGGAGCCGCGACTTGAACGTTTCGATTGTATTGCTGTTTACAACCTCCGCTGGAAGTTTGTTCCATTCTTCGACAACTCTAGACGAAGAAATTGCGCGTGATGTCGAGTAAAAAATGTTTTCCAACGAATTTGTATCCATTGTTCCTAGTCACTCCGTTTGTATCGGTGAAAAGGCTCGCTCGGTCAACGTTTTCCTTACCCTTCATAATCTTCCACACTTCTATCATGTCGCCTCTGACTAGACGTTTCTCTAGCGAATAACGATTGCGTTCACAAAGCCTGCCTTCGTATGATTAATTCCACAGCGAGGGGATGAGTTTGGTAGCTTTACGTTGAACCTTCTCAAGTTTAATAACGTCTTTTCTAAGGAATGGAGACCAGAGTTGAACGGCATACCCGAGATGTGGTCTAACAAATGCATTAAATAGCTTGAGCATACTGTGTTGGTTTTTGTACAAGAGAGTGCGGGATATCATACCTAGCATTTTGTTGCCTTTCTTGGCAGCATCGTTGCATTGCTTGCTGCTTTCTAAGTCGTTACTTATGATGACACCTACATCTCTCTCTTCGGTGACGGGACTGACTTTCTTTCCAGGCATTGAATATTCGTGTTTGGGGTTATGAGGACCTATGTGCATAACTTTGCATTGACATAACAGTCGTCATTTCACTTCATTTCTTCCCTAGATCATGCTGTCCTTTCATTTCTTCGCCTGCCACATGTTCCCTCTTCGAGGAGACAACTCACAGATTGATTAATGGCTGCACCTGCCATTGCCTGTTCCGGGGCTGCCTCGGACAAACCGTTGCCATGGGCCACTAGGAGAAAATTTGTGTTTCATGATTCATACTTTAGCGTAATGTGAAGGATAAGGGAATATCTTTCTCGCGTAAACACACTTCAAGTCACTAAAACTAAAGACGGGCTCGCTTGTGATACTTCCCTTATAATGAAAAGGAGCACTAGTGCGTAGATATTTAACCGCGAACCCACGATGGCCCTCTTCTATCAAACATTTACGCGTTCCACAACCGTACCGTATATTTATTTTGTGTTGAAAGATAGTGATTAGGTCCGGTGTGTCGATCATCCCGTTCGTACGAATTAATAGGCTTGTACAAAACTTATTGTGGCTGTAGGTATCATTTGAGTTGCGGTTCAGAAGCACAAAATGCTGCACCGTTGCTCAAATTTTGTGCTGGCTTAGCTTGGCTTGTGCCAGGCGTACTTTAACAGGCGCCCGCCGAGTATTTAAACGAGGGTAAAATGGCCTCCAGCTCAGTTAGAAGAGCGACGTGGTCTGAACAACGTGGGAGAGGAGGTGAGCCATTTAGACCGGCGACCGAAACTGTTATGTCTGTTATATGGGTGTTCCATAGGTAGGTGTTGTTAACTTTGTGATGCTTTGGGTGTAATAATTCCTCTGAAATTTAGGTTTCATTTTGTATCTTCCTACAGGGTGGGTCAACACCTTTCTTCGCCTTGTCTTCGTCTTTGCGTAGCTTTCGCTTACGCTTTACACTTACATTTCTTTTTGCTGTTCATTTACACTTTTGTTCCGTTGTGTCCGTTATATTACAATCAATGTTTAGTGTTCTATTGAGAGTTTACCTGTTTTCATGTTACTTTGTTCCAATTCAATTCTAAAATAATATTTTAAAAACACTGTTCAATCATTCCTACCTTGCATTTTACCCGATTATCCCAACCTGAAAAGTTTTCACATAACAGCATTTGTCTACATGAAATTTCATTCAACACTAGTGGCAAACGAAGAGATGATAAAACCGATACATTGCACGGATTACGTCACAGAGCAAGCCCAATTTACTCACTGGCTATCTTCTCACATATCGCCAACGAAAACTAAAACAATGAAAAACATGCCGGTTAAATGGATTTCAGAATAACTGAAAAACGAAATTGCACTTTAAAAATACCTCAAACGCAGAGCAAACGAAACATCATTTGGTTAGAATTATTTCAAATTCAACATAAAAGAGTCAAACGAGAAGTCAGGAGGGCAAAAACTAAATACCATCATGAGGAACTAGAACAGTGCAAAAACAATCAAAAGAAACGTGGAATTTACTGAAAAGAATTGTTCCCTACAAAAAAAGATCACCTCGCCTACTTATCTGAATACTCAAGAGTTATGATCAGCCTCCGTTGGCACATATTTTAAAAACGTCGCTAACCGAACATTACCACCAACAGCTGCGTAGTGTGTGCCCGCCCTAGAAACAGTGCAGGCCTTAGGCCTGTTAAACCTATCTTAAGTTACACGAAGAAATCCCTTGTCTTGCATATTTTTAATTCCACTCCGATGTTTGTTTAGAGAAACAGGTGGTCCCCATGTGGATCGTATGACGTAGGAGACGTTGACGAGTTGAGGGCCATTTGCGCACCTTGTAAAACTCCGTGTGTCAGCAATCGTTTGGACACCTTATATTGTATCAAGGGGTGAGAGGAGCCAACAAAATCCGTTAACGGCCTAAATTGTAAGTGTACCAATTTGAGGTCAGGGTATCAGGACGCCCCGTCTCTTTAGATGATCCGAAAGGCGAATAGTCCTTTTATTGGAAAATCGCTTCATACACATGAACAAGGCCCTCCCACATATTATTTCAGGGCGCAGACCTGAACTACAGAGCAGACACACGCCATCAGCTGCAGCCATCGGGCAGAGCATAGACACTCCAGCAGCTGAAGCCGTCGGGTGTAGGGTCCTACTCTACGCTACGCTTACGCTCGTCTTACACCAGGTCACCGACACTCTCCATCAGCTGAAGCCATCGGGTAGAGGGCCCTTACGCTACGATTACGCTTCACACTTATACTACATTTCTTTTTGTTGTTCTTTTACACTTTTGTTACGTTGTGTCCGTTATAGTACAATAAATGTTTTGTGCTATAGGGCGAGTTCAACTGTTGTCATGTTACTTTGTTCCAATTCAATTCTAAAATAATATTTTTAAAACACTTTAATCATTCCTACCTTGCATTCTACCCGATAATAACAACCTGAAAAGACTTGCCATAACACAAGCAGCTTCAAAGAAGTTTAACAACTACTTCGCTGGAGTTGGGAAACAGGTTTTTGAAGAGGTAACACAAGAAGCTTATCAAGGATTACAGAGCGACGCAGCAGATACATGGAGTTCAAAATCTTTCGATGGAGACAACGACCAAGAAGCAAACGTCAAATGGAAACCAAAGCAAATATCGCCACAGGAAGTAAAACGAGCAGTATTTACCTTGAGGAACACAAATTCTACAAGAATAAATGGTTTAGGCCTACAATATCTGAAAGACAGCCTTATAGTTATCTTGCCTTATATCAGCACAGTTATTAACACCTCCATAGAAAGTGAAACTTTTCAAAAGATCTGGAAGCATGCAATCATAAAAGCAATTTATAAATCTGGGGACATGAATGAACCAACCAACTTAAGACCGATCAGTCTTCTGCCTGTCCTATCCAAGATTCTAGCAAAGGTAATATCTATCCAATTGATTGATTACCTCGAATCAAACAAGCTGTTCAATGACTGCCAGTATGCTTATCGGCGAAAATTGTCAACAGAAGACGCACTTATGAGCATCACTGAAGATCTGTACAAAAACTTTGATGAGGGGCAGATATCTCTGCTGGTATTGCTCGACTTATCGAAAGCATTCGACAGTAAAAGCCATACAATTCTTATTGTCAAGCTCCGCAACATCGGAATAGACCCTACTTGGTTCGAAAGTTATCTGATGAATCGGCAACAATCAATTAAATTCGATAACGCATCTATGTCAAATTCGGTCACAGTTGCATTTGGGGTCCATAAAGGTTCGATACTTTGCCCTTTATTGTTCCTGGTTTTTGTAGATGAAATCGACTGTAAAATACAAAAAATCAAGCATAAATGGTAATGTACGCCGGTGTTGTTCAAATATTGCTTTCCCGAAAACAGTCAGATCTGAATGCGCTGAAAGACGACGCTGAGACAGCCGTAACTAATCTGAAATCTTGGTATAATGAAAATGGACTCAAGCTCAACTCTGCTCAAACTCAAAAAAAAAGCAGTTCCAATGATATTCTTAGTCAGAATAGGCAAATCTGACATTCCTGTTGAAGACAAAGTTATGTCTGGGAGTATGGTTTGATCCCGATCTTTCCTTCAAACACCACGTAACTACTCTTTGTTCGAAGTTGAATGGAACCCTTTCGTTCCTAAGCTCCGCAAAAAAATGGATTTCAAATCAAGATTACTGATTGTCCACACTTTAGTATTTTCTCACATTAACTACTGTCTTTGGGGGAAATACACCAGAACTCAAAAAATAAAGTGCAACGCTGTATAAACTTTGCGGCAAGAATAACATGCGATGGTAAGCACAGAAAACGAGATCACGTAAGTTCTTACCTCGAAAAATTACAGTGGCTCAATATCGACAACAAACTGGCACTCCATGAGTCGATTAGAATTCATTAAGATCTTCTAGAAAAACATTCACCCGGCAGCCAAAGACATATATTCTCGAGGTGAGAAGGACAATCGATTCACAAGAAATAATGATACTCTGCAGGTTGAACACAGGAAAACAGAATCTGCCTGTCAAGCTTTTTCGATCACTGGACCAAAATCCTGGAACAACCTCCCAACAAGCCTCGAGAATCTTTAATCCAACACGTCCTTCAAGAATAGGCTTAATGAACATCTATTGACCGATCAATTCACAACGGTAAATTTGCCCACAAACACAAGCTAAATGCATAATACCAGTAACCAGAAAATGCATTCTGTTCTTGAGCATGTCCGAAAACACCACCACCATAACTCTCAACATAGAGACACCATCTAATCGGTTTTACTCTGACGATACATATGTTTTCTATGTTGCTACCGATCTCAATTGCCGTTGCCAATTACCACAAGTGTTAACTAGCGTTTTGTCTATTTCTACGTTTTAAATGTTTCAGTCATTTTAGTAAGATTAAAATACTAACTCAGTATTTTCGAGGAATGATAGGCAGCTTCTAACTTTGACAAAGGTTAACTTGATTTTAATATAATACACTGAATTATTTATAACAATTACCGTACTATTTTTGATGATACAATCAATGCCTTATAAGTTAATATTTTGCTTTGTCTCCTATAACAGAAGTATATTCATCCGACTTGTGTACTCCAGCATTGTATTATTCTGATTCTCAATCATTTAATCATTTCCTAGCGGTCTTGAAGTGTGTATATTGTATATTCAGTTGTTTGGTATGTATTTATGCATACCTATTTTTGTATAACTTATGTCGCCTTTTCACCTCTTCATTATTGATACAATGGTTTAGACCCATCTTTACAATATGTTAGCGCTTTTCGATTTCCCAGCCCGACATTGTATTCATATTTTCTGTGCAATTCATGTCGTCCATCTACATCTTTGTCATCGCAAAATAATGTTGACTACTCATTACAATTTGTTAGCACATTTTGATGTCCCAAGCCCATGTTCTCGGGACTCTAACCACATGCATGAGTGATTTCCCACCCCATGTAATTGTTACTTTCCACTCCCATGTATTTTGTTATTTATCCACCCCAAGTCTTTTTTATTTTTCAAACCCGCGTGTCACTGGGTTTCCCAACGCTATGTAGTCGGAATTATTTGTCAAAATTTACTTTTTCTGTATGTGCACAGATGATATTATTGTAAATAATATTTCACTTCATGTAATCCGAACCGGCGGCCCCTAGAGATGAGCTGTGACGAATTCAAATTGAACTCTCGTTTTCGTTAATTAAAGGAGCGTAGTTGATAATGAAGTTTCATGTCTTATGTTAAGAAATTTATCTAGTTCCTAAAAAATTGAAAACCCATTGCCAGACGACGACGGAAATAAATGATCTAATAAAAAAAAATAAAAAAATAAGGTTTCTTAATTCACGAGATGCCTTGGGGGTATTTATAGTGTTCACAAAGTATTGCTTAAATCAAGAATACACATTAGATCAAGGGTACAATTGCATTGTACGCATTGAGTTTGATAGTTCCATGGAATAAATGAATGCATTCAAGTCCCGCAACAGCTGACAACATCTACGAGACAGGTACTCATCATGTTTTGTGTCACTCTTGTGCACATGGTCCG
>SDVV010016164.1:0-14327 GCA_016164225.1 Gammarus roeselii
CCTCCCCTTCCGGTCTCCCCCCGTCCGTTAGCTGGCCGCGGTAAACCAGTTCCGGACCCTAGGCCCCCGCCCCCCGCTGCGCTTACCCCGTACGCTCGGTGAGTCAAGGTTGCATGCATCGCGTCCTACACCGCTGAAATGTTATGTGCAAATTCCCGTAGACCGGACAAAATCCGTCATTCGCACACATACTATCTACTATCAACCCCCAGTGCGTCTCTGGAGGCCTAATTAATTCCAGGCGGTGCTATAATGAGGAGACATTAAATTATAAATTTGGGGTTCCTAGATTCATATATGCCCGTTCCAAAGCAGTAAACTAAAATCAAACATGAGATATATGTGGTGGTCGCGAGACGAAAAATTTGAAGAACTTTATAAGATGTAAAGATTGTAAGTTTATTTAATTATAAAGATGGGTGGACAAATCTACAAAAAAGTATCACATTACAGAGATAATGCAAACCACGTTTCCGTCAGCATGAGCTGTTCTGAAGACCACCTTTAGTATTTCAACTGTTACTAACATTAGCCCATAGGTAAGGGTAGGGTTTGAATGAAAATTTATATCATTCGGAAAAATAGCTGTGCCTGAAATGCCCACCAAAACGATTTGTGCGAATGTCTTAAAACTTTCACATTTGGCCGTTCATTGGAGGTAGGCGCTTTGAAAGTGTGCATTGGCTATAGACGCTCAGGGAAGAATCGCAATGTTAATGATGTGACAGTGGGAGCATATCCCAGTGCCAGGAGAGGGGATGAGTGTGGTCACGCTTGCCTGCCTGGGAATGTGGTAGAATGGCATGTGTATAACTAGGAAGGATAGGCCTTCAGTTTGTTTTGTAGGTAAAAGCATATACGTTTACACAGAAGTCAGACTGGATGAATAAGGAGCCAACACAATATATTTTTCTAACAGAAAATGTTTGACAGAATCATTCAGCTCAATGTGAGATGTGCGCTTTCCAGTTGAACTGTTCGTTATTTCACCAATAATCTTCGTTTTTTGTTGCACTTGCAATTAGCTGGTCGATCAGTTATTAATTGGGCTCTTCTTCCTGAAGAAATAGCATCACAAGTCTCTTATTGACATTGAGCATCAGCATGTTAGATGTGAATCAAACTGAAAAATGGACCACTTCTTTGTTCATATTAGTAATACAGGCATTGCCTTTTTTGCCGGTCTAGTAAGCTGGAGTTTTATTTGCATAGGGGACAAAAGTCACACTGACACTAGCGTAGGTTATGAATAGTAAATGTTCAAGGATCGACCCTTGTTGTACCCTAATTGAATGCACTTGCTGATATTTTTTAAGTCTAATTCACTAACTGTCTCTAATTAATTTGATAACTCATAATTCAGTTTTGATCATCATAGATCACTGCACAACCCTGCTATTTCGCCAGCATCTAGCATGGTTCACCCAATTGAATTGTCACAGTGTCTATTCCAATTCATGTAAGCTGCCTCTCCGAGCAATATTACACCCTACATGACAACGTCTTAAGTCAGGTCAATCACCAGAAATAATTGATCACGTATTTCTAGCCGTAAATTACAGATTTAAAATGTGTTGCATTTAATTTGTACAATAAAACATTTTCGCACGATACACCAATAACATATGGCAATAACTCTAGAAAAACTGAGAGCTTTCGGTTGTTGCGTTATAGGAAATTGCGCCCGTGCCTGCTACGCGTAAATTAAATGTTGACTTTTGGGGCCCGTCCTTTACATAAAAATCGTGATTTTTTTATGTTAAGCTGCTACATAGAAGAAAAAAGTGGGAGAAGGACATTGGTCAGGTATTTTTAATATAATGGAAGCTCAACGGCTCTAATACATCGTTGGCCCAATCTATGGATCATGGGAGTTCATCTGTGAATCCAATTAGCAAGCCGGTTAGCGCATCTTTAGAAAGGAATTCCTCTGTTCGAAGAGAGCATTGACGATCCTTGAGAAATAGTCGGTGATTGTGCGAAATTTTGACGGTCTATCACATATTGATTTTAAAGTGAATAAAATGAGCTCAGTCTGGATAATTTCACTTTGAGGTTAAATAAACCCAAGGACGTTATGTGTGTATACATGCTTGCAGTTCACCGCGCAACATTTTTAAAGTTCGTATTCGTGTGCTTCACATCTTTTATTTTCACTGATTTGAGCAGCTCGACTACACAAGGAGTAAGATCGGACAAATACGAGAGTCGCTCGACAACACAAGGAGTAAGATCGGACGGATAAGAGAGTCATGGAGTAGTTGGTGATTGGGAAGAGTTTCATTGATACAGAGTTAACAATTTTTAGTTCCAGGTAACAATTACTGCATGTTGTCAGTCAAAGCAATTTTATTTAAACACCACAGGTTCTACAGCTCCCAGTACTCATGTGTTCGGAGAAAAAGACACGCGGTCCACCACCCAATTCGATATTTAAAAATGTCATACGTGTAATAAGTGTGATTGTTAATAACTCATATAAAATTAGTTGAATGGCAAAGACACACGATTACAACCCCTGCCAACAAACTAATTATGTGGAAACTGATAGTGTCAAAGCCTGTCTCCATGCACTAGGTTTTATGAAGTGCGACTAGCCGAGTGATGCGGAATGAACAGGTGTTGATGCTCTGATGATGTCGCGAGCCCGACTGATGCCGTGTCCATGAATACCAGCGCACGCGGTCGCGAAGATACAGGCCAATTCAAGCTAGTTTGCAAATCTGGGACCCAGGCACATAAATCTCTGCATTTTTAGTGTGGTTGCCTTTATAAACAATCTGCTGAGCGTGTGTAAGAAGGCTGGCTGCAGCAGCTCCCAAGTCTCCACTGCCGGCTAACGCGATTCTGCAACGCGGTATAATTTTTTGATCGTCAGCCGAGCGTGCCCAATGTTGTAATTTGCCGGCATGAACATAAAACACTTATGGCACAGTGTGGTGCGGCGCTTCTTCTGCAAGTAGCTATGTTCAAGCTTCCGTTCTTGATTTAAGAAAACATCACGCTCCTATTTGATCGTTTCTTGTGAGAAAAAACGTTCCATAGTAGTAAGTATGTCGTTTAAACGGCCATCGAAGTCGTTTTATCGGCGGGCGTATGGATGGGAGACCTTGGAGCGACCATGTGGCCGGGGTCGGAACCGGTTTATGGTGCGACGGGCGAAACTGGGCGGACGGGTGGGAGCTTTCGTCCCCCTCAGCTTCGAATGTATTTGGGATATTTTGTGGTTATGTACGTTTATATTTTGACTGTTTATTAGTGTTTTATTGTATTTATATACATATATCCAGTACAGCGGACGAACGGGTGGCTCGCTTTCGAATGAACTTGGGAAGGTTGCGTGGCTATGTACTTTTATATTTCTACTGTTGATTAGTGTTATATTGTATTAATGTATATTTTCTTTTAGATGGCTTTATAGGGGTATACTTTGTTCCTTACTGTTATTCATTAAATATTTATTCGGTTCTGGCAGGAAAAAGCTTATACCTCATTTTTTAGGTGGGTGTTGTAGGGAATCATCTAAGTAAAAAGTAGTTCAGTACGCCTCTAGATTTTCCGTCAGGTGAGGCTGCTCCTAACTGTTCTCTGTCTTATCGGTATCTTTTCATGGTTGATTTACCAATATTTCTATGTTTTGAGTGTATGTATCATTATATATGTATGTCTGGATTATGTATCTATATATTTTATGTTTAATATGTTTATTTTCTTATCTAATTAAGGTATAATTGACGCACTGGGTGGCTATTTGGTGGGTGTCTACTGCTTTGATTATTTTTTGGGTTTATCTTTTGATTGTATATAATGTTTATAGGAATAGTATGGCAGGTATGTTTTATAACTCGTTTTGCAGCCTTAGCGTGCGTTCGTACAGGTGTGGATTTGAGCAACGTTTTTGTGTTTACCATCTATTTATTCCTTATGTATATAATATGTATAGGGATAGTATGATATATTAGTTTGGCAGTTAGCAGGTTGATGTTTTGTATTTTGGGTTGATGCAGCAGCTTTGCTACGAGATTCTGTCTACCACATAACGCTTTGTACAAGTTGAACCTGATATGGCGGTGACATCATGTATCCGCATGTTCCAAATGGACCGTTATTCAGTGGCTGTTGCATGTTCGGGTAGTGTTGTCTCGATGTTTTTTGTATTGTGAGTATCGGTCGGATGCCCTCCTTAGCGGGAGTAGCTGGAGCTTACTTAAACGAAATGAATTTGTTGTAGGTTATTATATTGTGTTATGTATACACAGTAATGATCGGTTGATATATGTTGAATTTGTATAGTTCTTCGGAAGTTGACAGGTGATTTAATACAGTTATAGGAATTTTTGAATATATTAGGTTTGCATCTTACATGTAAAACACTATTTCGTGCACAATTCGTTAGTTATTGCATCGTTTTGATGTTTTTAGGTATACATCACGTTATGTTACGAATAAACCATGGATACTTCGGTCAAAGAAGATTTGATTTTAACCCCGTTTTGGACTACGTTGGAGAAAAGTTCCATCTTATTTGTATATACTACAGCGTATAAGCGTAGGAATATTCCACTTCATATACTGTAGGTTTCAGTAATGTATGTTGCTCAGATGTTTCGCTAGTTTATTCACGTTAGTTGTTTGTTAGGATACATGCTAGTTGTTTTTCTCGTACATCATGGTTTTTAATGTATGTTTCGGGCATGATAGAAAAGTGATCGTCTTATTTTATTATACCCCAACCGTTTTAGTATAATTGATTCAGTTTTGAATATTCTCTGTAGAGTTCCATCTTCAATGCAAGGTATTGGATATTTTGTACAATTATAGGAATATAAGGATATTTTACGTTTGTATCTGCAATGTAGAACGTTATTTTAGGTGTAATTTAGTTAGATGATGTATCTTTTAGTGCTTAATGTATATTTTACATCCTGGAACAATGGTTGACGAGGAAATTATAGCTATAGAAGATTTGTTTTGTAACAATGTTGGTCTTGTTGTGTGTTTATTGTGTATTTTTTGTAGGAACACACTTCACTGTATTGGAGGGGTTAGAGGAGTCCCCTAGGCAGAAGCACGTTTCGAATATGTTCATTTGTATGAGTAGACCGTTTTACTATGTTAATTTATAATTATTGTATGATTTTTCCACGGCAATCATAGGAAAGTATGTTTAAGAGGTGTAAATTCCGTACTGCATCCTTCTGGAATTCCGTCATTGAACCCTAACAAAGCGTCCTTTAACGTTATAGAAGACGATATACTGGATGGATTGTCCCTGGTGTAGAGGCGACTTTACACTCTCTGTGGTCATTTGATGTTTGTCCAAGTTTAACGTGAATTTGTAAGTTCATGTGGATGTCGGCCTGAAGTTCCATGGGTTTGCTAGTGAGGTTATGCGACGAGCTGCTGGTCATTGTGGTCATATACTTAGGTCGTCAGTGAACATAAACACAGATTTTATGGCCACACTCTTTGTGACTCATGTCAGGCCCATTATTGACAACTGTACCTGTGTATAGATTCTTGGTTATGTCCAGGATGTGACTTTGCTCGAGGCTGTTCAGAGATGATGGACTAAACAGATGCATGAGTCACAAAGAGGTTATGTACCATGACATGCTGTCACCTCTAAATTTGTTGTATATCAGGGGTAGCTTGCTGAGATGTGACCCCAATAAAGCATTATTGAGTTCGTTGTTGATACAGTGGGCTTTGATTTGTCCTACTGTAGACATAGTGTCTTAGTTAGTTAGTTAGTTAGTATTATGCATAAACTCAGTATTTGTTATACTGTCAGATATTTTCGGTGTGACTTATATTTTAGTGTATGATTAATCCTGTTCAGATCATCTTAGGAGTTGTTGTACAGGATTATTTTTATTAATTGTGGTGTGATTTGATTTGTATAAATAAAATGTGGAGTGATTTGATTTGTATATCGCATATATAACGACTAAATACCATACATAACTATCTAAATTGAATAATAATACATAATTATTGATGAGGTAAATTAGGTTACGTAGACTAGGTAATAACGTACCTGGCAGCGTATGGCAACCATTTTGTATTCATTGATTTTTATTGTCATTGTTGTCGTACATTGATATGTAGAGCTCTAATTATGTACACTGGGGGGGGATTTATATCCTATATTTTGTTTACTGAGGTCATTACATCACAGATCTATAGTTAAATATTAGAGTGGATGTAGTGAACGTTCGTTATAATACACGAAAACGGAAAGAAAAAATCAAGTTGGCCAAGCTTAGACCAATACCCTACATTAGATAGAACACGACATAACATGACAATAAGCTGCTCATCTCTTAAATTGAGTAATAAATCCATCATTATAACGAAAAAATCTTATTCTAACATTTACACCAACATAAAACTTACTAATCATATAAAAATGTTGCATACACATAAAAAATACGTGTGAATGAATTGTCAACGCTTTAACAACTAAAACCGACACTGATATGGGCGAGTAAGCATACATAATCGTTTGAAATCTCCTCTAATAACGAACCATAACCTAACATTACGTGAAACTAATCGATAATATTAGTGTTGTAACAAGTCAAGTGCAAAAAACATGTACACATAAATATAAATAAACAGAATATATAACTTGCTATAAATCCATATCGTTTGGGTAAGCTCCAGCTACTCTCGCTGTGGAGGGCATCCGACCGATACTCAGGATACGACTACCCGAATATGCTACAGCTGCTTGATAACGGTACACTTGCAACATGCGGATACATGGTGTCACGGAGATATCAGGTTCAACATGTATAGTGCGTTATGGAGTAGATAGAATCTCGTAGCAAAGCTGCTGCATCAACCAAGAATACAAAACATCAACCCGCTAACTGCCAAACTAATAAACCATACTATCCTTTTGCATATTAAATACATAAGAAATAAACAGATGGAAAACACATAAAACGTGGCTCAAATCCAGCCCCCAGGCTGGTACCAAACCGGTACGAACGAACGCTAATGCTGCAAAGCGAGTTATAAAACATACATACCATACTATTTCTATAAAGAATATTTTGAATCTAAAGATAAACCATAAAAGAAACAATCCAAGCACTAGGCACCCACCAACCAGCCACCGAATGAGTAAATTATACGCTAATTAGAAAAGAAAATGATTATAATATACACAAAATATATAGAATTACAGCCCAGACATAAATATTTATTGATACATACACTCAGAACATAAAAATAATGGTATATGAACCATGAAAGATACTGATAAGACGAAGAACAGCTTAGAGCAGCCTCACCTGACGAGAATTCCAGAGGCGTAATGAACTACTTAAAATATCCCTCCCCCAAAAAAACAAAAAAAAATATAAATGGGTTATAAGCTTATTCCTGCCAGAACCGAATAAATATATAATGAATAACAGTAGGGAACAAAGTATACCCCTTTACAGCCATCTAGAGAGAAAAAAAAAACAGAAATACAATACAAAACTAATAGACAGTAAAAATATATGAGTACATAACTACAAAACCTCCCCAAATACATTCGAAAGCTGAGGGAGGGGGCGAAACCCCCCACCCGTCTACCCTCCTTCGCCCGCCGCGCCAAAAACCGGTCCCGACCCCACCCACATGGTCGCCCCAAGGTCGCCAATCCCTACGCCCGCCGATAAAACGACTTTGATGCCCGTTAAGACGACATACCAACTACTTTCAATGGTCATTATATATTTATATATAAGGCGCACGGTACTAAATTATCGTAGCACAATATAATATTTTGTTTACCTTATTTTCGGATGATTAACTAGTAAAACAGAAGATACTTTTCAGTCGGGTATAACAATGCCCGCGATTCCCAGGTCGATCTTCTTCTCTCATGTTCGTAATCTTTTAGCCTCGCTCAGAACCAGTGAGCTCCTCTCAAGTGTTGAGATGACCTCAACCCACGGAAATGTGCGCACAAAAACTGGCTGAGGTTGTGACGTTCCTCTTGGGCAAATAATTACCATGTTTTAGGAGAAAGAAGAATTCTTAAAATATCCAGCTAGATTAGATGTCGCCGTGGAGTCAACTGTCGCCATGGAGTCAACTGTCGCCGGGCAGTCAACTGTCGCCGGGCAGTCAACTGTCCCCGTGGAGTCAACTGTCGCCGTGGAGTCATCTGACGCCGGGCAGTCAACTGTCGCCGGGCAGTCAACTGTCGCCGTGGAGTCAACTGTCGCCGTGGAGTCATCTGACTCCGGGCAGTGAACTGTCGCCAGGCAGTCAACTGTCGCCGTGGAGTCAGCTGTAACGGAGCGTCCCTCCACCGCAAAGACTCAGTGTACTACTGGGCACAACATGTTACACCGTACAATGCATTACAAGTGGTGCCAAAATCTCATCTCACGGCTGAAATAATGGCACAAAGAAATTATGAGATAAATAGTAATTAAATCCAGTGACTTGAAGTGTTAAATGATATGTGTACAATTTATTGTTGAACTGAGACCAAAAAAAATGGTGCTCATGTACGAATGGAAATAAGGCAATGGAAGGTTTGGAAAAATCCATCTAATTTGAATTACTTTATTTCGGGCATTTATCTAAACAGCTTACTTTGGTGTGGTGGGGGATGGAGATCTCTCGTGGAGGGCAGTTACCAAGAGTTTGACACTCCATCGTAAGACCACTATGATTTATTTTGCATCTATCTCATTCACAATCGAGACCGCGGACTGCTATCCAGCCAGAAATAAATCTGACCTGTTTTCATTGGCCACCAACTGATGGAACAGTTCCCAGTCAAGTTTCTCCTGCTTCCAACTCCCGGAATGGACCAAGTTTTTACCGCAATTTGGTGACCGGCTTGTGAACTGTCTTAGGCACGGACGGCGGAGTGAGTTTGTGTCCGATTGGTTCTAGTCAGATGATACGAACAGGATTGAGATAAATAAAATAATTACACACTGCAGTAAAATAATAGAGGCTGATATAATCTAGCAAATGCGTATTGTGGCCTCTTGGTTTTTAAGTCCAACTGGAGTCAACTCGTGTAAAATTTTAAATCGGTCCCGCTTGTAAATTTAGTTGTACTAACGATATCGCGGGAGATAAAATATTTCATAAGAATGTATTCACTTTTTGAAATCCAAATTTCGTGAAATTCTGTCTATTTTGTTATTCAATTACAAAAGGTTTATTCAAGTGTTCACATAAATATATACGATAAAAAGTCAATGTGGGCAGAAACCAAGCCGGCAAATAGCAACAGACTAGTTTATTTATTATTGAAAAAACTATCAGATGCACTGAAATATGTTATTTACATGTAAAATGATAAATCTAATTACACTTCAATTGGTCAACTCATCTATTTTCCTCGATTCGCTAAAAATGCGTAAAATATGCATAGAATGGAATTACCACCAACATATATTTTTTTAAATCAAGCTCCATTATTCACTCCGCCGCCCTCGAACCTTTAAGGATCGATGGCTCTGCAGCCCTCCAGCTGAACATATTGCTCTCTTGGCCGCCATCCTTCCCTCTTAAGGTGGTTGATGTTCCGATTGCAGCCCGCGGCCGTCCTTCTTCGTGCTGGGTACAAGGGAACGAGTGATGCAGGCAAGAAGAACGAGTGATGCATGCAAGGAGAACGAATGATACAGGCAATGAGAACGAGTGATGCAGGCAAGAAGAATGAGTGATGCAGGCAAGGAGAATGAGTGATGCAGGCGAAGAGAATGAATGATGCAGGCAAGGAGAACGAGTGACGCAGGCAAGGAGAACGAATGACGCAGGCAAGGAAAACGAGTGACGCAGGCAAGGAGAACGAGTGACGCAGGCAAGGAGAACGAGTGATGCAGGCAAGGAGAACGAGTGAAGCAGGCGAAGAGAACGAGTGATGCAGGCAAGGAGAACGAGTGACGCTGGCAAGGAGAACGAGTGATGCAGGCAAGGAGAACGAGTGATGCAGGCAAGGAGAACGAGTGACGCAGGTGAAGAGAATGAGTGATGCAGGCAAGGAGAACGAGTGATGCAGGCAAACGGAGGATGCGTCTCGCATTTGCTTTTCATTGCACTGCGGTAAACGTCTCGCGGAAAGAGAATGCAGATTTTTTTTATCCAAATGTAAACAGGAAAAATTATGACGATACATGATAATTTTTGCCTACGATGCAGTGTAACAAAATTACTTCAAAGAAATGATGACATCTTCATATATAGAAGCGGCTATTCTTTTTTCATGGACCCTTCGAATAATCGTAATTCAAAAGACGGATATGGTGAGAGGCAATGCACATAAACAGGTACACAACATCTTGAGGAAAACATGAACAATAATCGATACAAAATATTCTCCCTGGTTAACAGGATGATGGTGTACAAACATTTTATCAATCGATGCTCTGGACGCAGAAATGTATTGAATTGTTATTGAGTGCACTACGATCGATTAGTTATACGTGGAGATCATTGAACAGGCGTGTGAGGTTCTGACGGCCATGCATGTGTGATCGACCCTCTACAGCGGTTAATTAGAGAACCATGCACTGGTGCCGATATATCTCCGTTGAATAGATCATTCATTTGAAGCCAAGGTAGCGGGAACTACTATAGCATCACTAAACACGTGGGTGTTATCAGAGAATAAAACGTTTCAACCAATTGGCAATTCAGTAAATAGTGACATAAATCTAATATTTTCTCTTGTGTCTGACACTGACTAGTAAAGAGTTTATTACCAAACATCAATTGATGATTCTAAATTCAATTGTTGACATTTCAACAGACAATATAAATTGAAGAAATATAAATTCATATACAACGACACTACCATCAGTAGAAGTATTCTTCCTATCAGATATACTATTAAACAATATTTTCAATGACAAATAGAATGTCCAGAATTGTAATTTTTCGTTTTTGTACCAACGTTCGGATAGCCGTCATCGTAACTAAGTATTACATTTCTTTCATTAAATTAGTTAATCTCTCAAACCGATTTTACTTTGTAATGCAACAGTCCAATAAAGCCCTTACTGATTTGAGCTTACTTCGCATTTGTTTATCTCAGGTCTTTGGGGGGTCGTACCCCGTGACATCTCATCTCAAAACATGTTTAACACGGGGTAAAAATGTTACTGCTCATAAACAAAGGTTTTTATTTTTTTCCCCATTTTCAACAGGAAAGGCATATTTCTGTCACCTGGGGTCTGTGCTGACCCCAGAAATGTAAAGTATAATTTTCCCTGCATGAATGTGCTGTGTCATTGCAAATCATTAATGCAAGAATTGGCAAGGCAGCGAGAGCGCCAGGTATGATTCCTGATAGATGATGTTGTCTTTTCCCCGATAGTTGGCGCTCTATGTAAGCATTGCAGCTGTCATCTTACTACGCTTTTCATTGTTCGCGAAGCAGTGAAGATGCAACATGACACGACTAAGAGTTTCAGCGAAAAAAGCATTGCTCTTGCTACAAGAAAGCGGTAGTGAAGACTATGTAGATTTAGATAGTTTAGGCGAATACTCAGAAGCTGAAAATGTCGATGGTGATAATGTTCAAGATCCGAACATTGAAACTGCAAATGATCCGGGAAGTGACGATAATAGCGACAATGAATCTTCACACTGTAAACGGGCTCGATGCACCAGTCTGTTGCAACAAGCAGAAGTGTTTGAATCGCGGTCAGGGCGTAAGTAGACTACGGAAGAACCTAATGCGGGGCAAACTGTAGCAGCTAATATTGTACAGGAAACACGCGGATCAGTAAAAGAGGACAAAAATGTGTCTCCCCTAAATTTGATGCACTAAAACTGTTTATAACGCGCGAACTGGTCACTATTATGATAAGGAGACTAACATAAACAGTATCCATTACGAAAATGATATTTTGATTACTGCAAAATTAACGTTAACGTCATGTAAACCATAATTCTATGAGTTTAAAACTGCGGTATCCATGTGGACCCTAGGTCATAACAGGGTACATTACGACAGGATATAGTGATAAGGTTAACAATGTGCTCCAGATCTTAATTTCTGGGTTCTCGCTGCAGGGACGTCCTGTGATTTAAATAACCAGACGCTAAATACTAATCAATACGTTGTGATGTGTCGAAGGAACCTCTACCAAGTCAGTCGTTATTATCAGTCGATCAAGAGCATACCGTCAATTATCGGTGTCTATCGCCCTAAGTTCGACGTCAATCGATGGTCACGCATGGAAAAAACGTGATATCAATGTCGTTAATGTTCGCATAGGCAACTTCTGGTGGCCGTCAATGATTCCTGCTTCCGTGTGATATTCAATGTGTGTAACGACCTTAACCCAACCCTTCATGGCATATTACGCTCAATTAACGGCTTCTTTTCATGAATCTGAGAACTTTCTATTTACCAACTCTTCCGTTGTGAGGCTGTCGACGATGAAATAAAGACGATGTGAATGCAGTCATGCCTGATTTAGGAGCGAATTTAGTTAGTGATGTAAGAAGATCTGTTTTTCCGAGGAAGTCGAGAGTGGGGCGCCGACTTGGTTTGCTACGGCTTTATATGGTTGAGCATTGCTTCTTATGACATCGTGGTTTGTAGTTATCGCTACTGGCTCCGTCAAATCCGCATTGGCCGTGAGGGCCGTTTAGTTTGCTGGGTGTCGTCACATAATACCCTAATGTACAGCAGTTCAAGTAAGTTCGGGAAGATGACAAAAAGACTGATTGACTTAGTTAATGACGAGTGTAATCAGACAAGGTAATTTGTGTGAGTGCGGGTTTCAATCTTTCTTCTAGTATATATGAGCACTGAGACTGAAAACTTCCTTGAAACCTGCCTCAGGCAACATCAATGGTTTCGATGTGAAGAGCGTCGACGTTGCTCAGTGTGGTACAAAACAGTGCTCAGAATTATTCTCTAAATTAAAGATCTTCATTTGCATTCAGTAATACAAATTTTGCAATGATATACCTGACGTATGCTACCGAACTGAATTGGGGAAATATTACCCTGATGAACATTTTTGATGACCATCGCTGTTTTTCTGGCGCCGGTGCAAAATATTTCACTATATTTCTTGTCACCCTGTTTTCAGGAACCGTTTTATTACGTAAGCACTAAATTACTCAGTTCTTATGTGATTAGGTTCTCCCTTCATCCCAGTGGCCACCAATACAATCCTATGTACCTTGTGTGCGACGCTGTCAGGAGAATTTTCGATGATTAGTGAGCTGAGGGTCAGGAAGGGAAGGTTTACCCATCGACTATACATGTTTTTGGTCGTGTATTCTTCCTATTATCACAATATTCCCACATTGAAACGTGTAATGTTGCACTTACCTGCCCAAATATCTTTATAGTTTTTCATTTGGTTTTAACAATTGCATCCGCTCTGTAAAATGAAAATCCTTACACGCCTGTACAAATTCATACAAATATACGAGAATCGGCACGTCCTAAAATTTATGCACATCGATATCCCCGTGCATACTAACATATTTTAGTAATTATTATCAACCAATCTTACTGATCCATCGAATTATTTGTTAGTGGAAAATAAAATTCACATTCACGATCCATGGAATAACTCAGAAAATGAAGGGGTTTTATAGGAACCGGTCTATAAAGGTAACAATTCTTATGCATTTAGACCACTTCCCATAAAGCCCTTTAAATATTGAATTATTTGGCATCACATGGGACGAGCACACTCTGGAACAATGAAAAATAGAGCACATTTTACCCAAAGTTCAGTTCTAGGATAAATTTTTAGCAATGTATACTTAATATCTGAATCCTGTGTCAGTACGACCAGTCTAGGAGAATATGTAGGTAGCGAGAGTGCATGTAATATAGACGTGATTGTTGAATGGTTGAGAATGAATGAGTTTTGACTCTTCCCTGGTCAGTTTTCCCTCCCTTGGCGTCTCGTAGAAAAACGGGATGGTCGTGGGAAGGGGAGAGCCCGGTTACTTCAACACAGCAGGGGTAAATCTATTTAGGTTGTGAGGCCCTGCTCCTGACACTGATCTCGAACCTCACTCCTGATTCGAAGTGTGTGTTGCAGGTTCTCCTTGCCAGACTCGCTAGTGCCAAAGGGCAAAGTTTTTTTTCATGTATAGCCTATATGAGAAAAACGTCTGAGGTGCGCCTTGCTGTCGGCCACACCTCCTTTTGGAAGATTTGGCCTATTGTCTGCATTCCTTTAACGCTAAAGGTGTCAGACCATATAATGTAGAAAATGATACATAAACCACTATAACAGACGGATATAACCGAAAAAAATCTGTGTATCAACTGTATTGTTAATATTGATAGAATTTATGACTATTTGATTATA
>SDVV010016165.1:0-14327 GCA_016164225.1 Gammarus roeselii
TATGTGAATATATATATATATATATATATATATATATATATATATATATATGTATATGTATATATGTTTGTGTTCATATATTTATATATTCATGTGCATATATGTATTTATATATGTGTATATATGTATACATATATATATTCATGTGCATATATGTATATAGCTATATATGTGTGTGTACATGTACATATTGCTTAATATTGATTTCTTGATAACTTAAACTAATAAACGTATGTTTGATTGGTAGCTACCTGAAATTGTGTAAAAAATATTATGGACTAGGTACTTCTATTGTATATTATTTGCATCTAAAACTTATTAAACCATTATTTGAAATTTGTTGTGATATTAAACTATTGTGTAAATGGTATACATAAAATTTACGTAAGCTTTGTTATTAACATTTATACAATTTCTTGGTTATTTAAAGCCTTTCCTGGTGTATATGTACTACTATTATTGTTAAAGAAGGGTTTATTGCCACTCGTTGTTAGTAAGGTAACAATTATATAATGTAATTATGCACATGTAAAAGTAGTTGTTTCCGAATGTACGTAGTTTCATAATTAATTGGTTCGTATTGCAATTTCTTATCCTAAAGTTTTAATAATTACCTGATCCAAAATAAGCCCAAGTTAAACTGCTCTCCTCACCAATCTGTTGACATGATCTGTTGTTCTGTAGTACTTCACCAAAGAGCATTGCTGGCTGGCATGCGTGACCCCAGTACATCATTGCTTCTCATCAGTTGACTGCCTGCCCATTCCATTGATACATTTGTGTAGGGTCTCCACACCAAGAACAGTGATTGGAGAAGATCTGAAGTCTAAACTAATGTTTTTTGATGATTTTCTGGGGTTTTCTGTTCATATCATATGTGCTATCATGTTTCATCCAAGACTCATGCATTGACATGTCTGGTGAAAGATTTGAATGGCTAGTTCTTGTGGGAGAGATGATGCACAAAAGAGGTGTGATGAGTATTTGGAGGGTTCGTTCATGTTGTGGATGTCGGAAAATTCTCAAGCATATTGACATTGTTAATGTGGGTTGTAGTTCTCGGATGCTGGATTTGGAAGCAAGAATTGTTGGTGGCATTACTACCGATAGGGTTCAGGTTATGACAGCACAGGACGCTCCTGGTTAGCACGGTATTGCGGCGCCATGGCCTAAAGAAGGGTGGAGCAGTGGTAAGCACTACTTCTGTGTCTTCTCGTATGATATGGTGTTGATGAACGGCACAGCACATGCATTGCCGAGTTGTATGATAACCTAGGAAATTGAAAGGAATGCTGCAGCGGAACTGGTATAAGTTGCTTGTGGATTTGAGACTTTGGATGTTGTGATTCGAAACTTCGGATGTTGTCATTGCCAAGTACGGTGTGTCTTTAGGAGTGGCAGAGTGTGGGCAGATCAGATATTTATTTGCCGTGAGAAAAGTCTGAGAGAAGTAGTTTTCAAAGGGAAAGGATGTGTTTTGGGCCTTCAGGGTTCTGTGGAAGCCTGCTATAGTCAACAAGGAAGCACTGGAAGGGGTTGCGTTTGTGGGGAGTAGGGTTAACTTTGAAGTATTTTGTCGGGTATTGCGTTTGTATGGAGTGGGCGGGAGTTTGTTGAGCAGTCAAAAGTTTCTATTTTGGCAGCAGGACATGTGTCAGTGTCGGAAGCAAGGCGAGTGCTTGGCTCTCGGTGAAGTGAGACTGAGACAAGGTTACATTATGTCCCCCTGGCTGGTTGATATCTACATGGTCATGGAGGTAAACCTGAATTTATTGGGCTGAGGTATTAAGTTGTTAGAAAGTCAGAAAAAAAAAATTATTTGTAAGGCGGGCTTGTGAAGACACTTAGCGCTAAGAATGATAATGACCAAGAGTTATTATGTAGATGGCGAGAGTTGGATTGCACGCATGGTGAGGATGGATTGTGGGAGATGGTGAAAAAACGGTCATGACAATTGAAATGGCATTAAGTAAATCCAAAGTTTGGGTTGATAAAGATGGCGTGAGAATGTGCAAGACGTGTGTAGGGAATGATAGTGAATGGAGGAGTTTTGACCCGGCCCTGATGCGCTCTCCCGTCCGTGGCTTCTCGTTGAGAAACGGGATGGACGTGAGTGGCTAAAGGCCTGGCAATTATGACAATGCAGTGGTGCAGCTAACACTGGTCTCTGACTTCACTTCTTATCTGCACTGTGTTGCGGGTCCTGATCAGACCCCGTAGCGGTAAAACGGGGAAAAAAAATCTCCAAGGTTTGGTATGTGAGTAGTTCGAGGTGCATCTTGCCGTCGGCCACCCATCTTCCGAGTGATATAGCCTGCCATCTGTATCTCTTTGACAATTGATAAGAATGTGGTTCATCTATTTGGATATATTTTGAAAATTAATTTTTATTTATTTTCCCTTAATGAATCACCTAAATTTAAAAAAAAATTGTCACCAAATAGATACCACATTCCTAGAGGTTGGGCTTCAATAGGTTATGTTGTTCAGGCTTTATGAAAGAGACTCTTATGCAATAGCTATGAGATTTGATGCTGCTTTATAGTGTCTTGGAGTTAGAAGAGAATTGTTCTTATTTGCTCACACATGCTAATCCATAACATTATTTCCCATCATCGATAAATATATTTAATGTCTATCATTTTTTTAGGGGGTTGATACTTGGCTAATTTGCGTTGCATTTCCTTCTATGTATTACTATCCATACTGGATAGTCTTGTGCGAGTCATTGACGTGTGTATGTATGCATTAGTATAATTTCAAACATGCCGCTTCTCTCAAATTTTCTGGACCTTTGCATCTCAGTCATTTTTAAATATATTTTTTACATAGCTACCCAACTTTGAAAAATTTCAACTTTTGTTAGAATAGCTTTTCTTTTTCATCTTCAGATTTTTAGATTGCTGTGAGTAACTAATAACAAGGATTTTGTTGAAAATCTTTCAGTAATTTTTTCTAAATGGATATGTAACTCTCGGCTTCTTCCTTTGGGTATCCACTATTGTTCTTGTGTTTTTGCAAGTTACATCAAGAATAAAACATTGAAAATTTCAGAGGAAGAAGGTTTTGGATTTTGTTTATATATGTCATTATTGAATGTATTTATATGTATATCTATTTGTATATGTATATAATATATATGTAATATATATACAGGTATATACTTGTATATGTTGAGCTATATACAGATGTATAGACATCTGTATATAGCTTTACCTATATACAGATTAATGTGTATAAACATAAGCCAACAATTTGATTGAACTTTCGGTTTTATTCAGCTGATACCCTTGGTGTCACGTCTGGCTCCCTGGTGTACTACTCTTTTAACTGATAAAGCTACTTGCTATTGCTCTAAACTCTTTGCGTTTGACTGGTTACAAGGCTACAGCATTTACGTAGCGTCCTGCGGGTGGTCTCACTGAGGCTGTCGTCAGCACTCCGCTGGAGATAGACCACCTTAATCCAATCTAACATGTTTGAATGTAGTATGTGTACATTGTATCTAGAATATCTACATGTTCGCACCATGGCTGGCTCCTACAAGCAAATAACATTTCTGTATCTTGACCTTCATGTTTGCACTTTGTTTTTGTATGTAATCCATTGATTTGATGGGCGAAAATTGCTTTATTGCTGATGTATGGTACCTATGATTGATTTTACCAAGCACAAGGCGCCGTTTATGAAGCGTAAAGAATGTTGGTATTTGTAACATGAGCTGTTGAAGACACTCCAACAGTATCAATATATTGGCTGATGGCTATTATTGATATCAAAAGTAGATAAGTTGCATTGGCCTTCTTGGTGGGTGAAGTTGTTTGGTAATGTAGCTCAAGTAAAGTTATTTTATATCTCTGAATTATTCATTTAGTTACGTGTGGTTGAATGATGCGAATGCTAGTTACTTTGAGTAGTTAGCTACAGAAAAATTAAATTGCTTGTTATGGGGATTTTTTTTATCCAAGGGTGTCCTCTCTAGATCACTCCTTTCTTTCGATCATGCTAGAGGTATAATGCTGGTAATAAACAATTATAAAAACAAATGATCGCTCATTCTCGTTACTGTACAATTTTTATTGTTTAAAAATGTAGCTAATTTCCGAGTGGATGGTCATTCCTGTGATCCCAATGTTGACATGTTCCTAATTGTTAATACGACCAATTTGTGCCAGAGCTTGGGTATCTGGTGAACGGACTTATTCTAATAAGTGGTGGCTGGCCATTTTGCACCCTTCTATAGTTAGCAATACTGAGCAAACACTTGCATCTCAAAGTGCGCCGACAGGCCAAATGGAGGCTTCCCTCTCACTGCTCATCAGGCTGACTGCATTAAATGAGATTGTAGCCAGTATACAGGGACCTGTAGTCAGACAGAACCAATGAAGTTCATGTTACTCAGGTGACCAAGCGTCAAGAACCTGTCGACTATGCACGGCTGCCAAACTTATCTCAATTGCATGCCTCCCACCTGGAGCTGATCCTCATTCATGAGTGCTCTTCATCGCTAGTCTCGTGGTCTTTACTTCGTCCGGGAGGGTCGACTTGTTTATTTACATAATTTCCTCTCTGAAACTTGAAATCCCCATAACTTTTTGTAACTCACACATGCCCTCCTCCCACCCTCCTTAACAGAGGAGCCGCGGCTTCGGTTTCATCACGTTTGGGGACCCTAGCTCTGTGGAGAAGGTGATATCAGTCGGAAACCACGTGCTGGACGGCAAGAAGATTGATCCTAAGCACGCCACCCCAAAGAACAGGGGCCGCAACAACCGCACCAAGAAGATCTTTGTTGGTGGCGTCAGCCAGGAGACAAGTGCCGAGGAGGTCAAGCAATACTTCTCGCAGTTCGGCAAGGTGGGCTACCCTCATCAATTGAAATGCGTTCGATGTGGACAATCTTTTCAGATGGTGTCACTATCTACCCCCCTCAGCCAGCTGGTGCACTGGTGCTGTATCTAAAATACAAAGCAATTCATTATTCCCAGTGGCAGCTGGTCAATGCCCTTATATACTCCAATAATGAGTCTATACGGTTTGATAATGCTGATTCTAATGATCATTTTGTTAGAATAGATTTCGGGCATGTGAAATATCTGAATGGTTTACCCGATTACTCAAATTAAATGACTATTTGTGTCTGTGGTTGGTGGAGGTGGCAGTCCTATCTACACGCTTGGCAAGGCATCCTAGTTCGGTGCTAGAAGGATACTATCGTGCTAGCAATCCCTGCAACTCCAATAGTCTACCGACGTATTGAACGCTCCCCTGCCTCCCAACGCAACCGATTGGAAGACAAACGGCCATACAGTCTGAGTTTTGTTGTTCATGGCTTCTTGCCTCACCCTGCGCGTACTCAATGTTAATAGAGTATTGTTAGGTATGTTGGCTGTGTCTTTGACTGGTCATTTCTCTCCATCTCCTTAGCTCTGTGGCAAAGATAATGACTTAGGAACTTCTCTGGTAGCGTCGGCAATTTATTAAGCAAACTAGACCTCGTGGCTTTCAGCCGAAAAGTCCTTGTTCAAATTTTCATGGAGTTAGTTCAGTAGTTATGTCTCTCAGCCACACCGGGAAGGCATATCGTTTCACACGGTACCGTTTTATTTCCAGCTGAACATATGTGTGGCCCACATTCGTAATAGTTTTAGACACAAGTTTCCCCACAGTAGTTCACCTCTCCGTTGCGACGCTCGGCCGTTGTTACGCTAGGACAAATATCGCAACTCCTCCTACAGTTCTTAAAAATTTCACAGAGGATTGATTTCGAGATTAATTTTTTGAAAACATTTTGAATCAAGCTGAAGAAACACTTATTTGAATCCGGTCTTTCTCAGTTTGAAGATATCATGTCGTGCAATGCATCATTGGAAAGGCATCGTAGCAGAATAGTCCTACATGGAGAGATTGTTTTTTGGAATTCTAATTTAGAAGCTGAAAAATGCGTTTTTTTTTTATTTACTGAAAATTATTTTTAAAGAATCTTTCACGGTGACAGGACCTGCGACACATAATTTGCAGGCTCTCGTGAAGGATTATGTGGCACCCGCGCATACCGTTGACATTTACAGTAAGAAGGACGTTGATTCCAAATTTTTTACAAAGTTTGTATTGCTGTATTCGTTTGTTTTCTTTTGATTAGAATTGGCAGTACAAATTGTAGAATGCAATTATAAACTGTATTAAAAAATTCGTCAAATAATTACTAGTCTCTCCTCTTATTAGTTCTAACATGTTTGCTTGAATTAATTTATTGATTTTTTTCATAAGCCCAAACCTCGAACATTCAATAACGATTTTCCCATCCACGTTTATCATCGTATGCTTCACAGTTCTAGGGGATGTTAAGGTGCAGTAAACCACTGGAAAGTTCCTCTTGAACCACTCCATAAGGGCAGAAGTCATGATCTCGCCACCCTCGTGGAACCAGTCTACATGTCTGCCTTTACGATGTTAAACTATTATATGTGCAGTCCACCATGCATTGAGCAATTATCTTGTTAGAGATATCAAACTATTCGTTGTAATGGTACTTCCAAGCAGTCTCTGTCGCTCTGCAGAAATGGGAATTCGGAATCCAATCTTAAACTTGAATTATCATCAGTAAATGCTGTCAACAATTCATGTTCAAATTTTACCAGCAGCAGACGATGCTGCGAGACATTGTTCTGCTGGGGCAGGCGATGTCCAGTTATTACTTGTCACGGTATTCTTTTATCTGAATTTCCGTGAAGTGGCTAACTGGAAACAAACGTCCCCTAACAAGCTTTCCGTGTTTCAGGTGGAGGAAGCCGTTATGCTGATGGACAATCAAACGAAACGGCACCGCGGGTTCGGCTTCGTCACGTTCGAGTGTGAGGATGTCGTTGAGAGGGTGTGCGAGATACACTTCCACACCATCAAGAATAAGAAGGTGAGGGCACTATGCGACAGCCGTTCGATATTTATCTTGTTGTTTCTCACTGAATAAGGTAATATATTCTGAGTGTTTTGTATATGTACACACTGCTGCTATTTCATAACTCTTGGCCCTCTATACCACCGTCAAAATGCGGCGCGGACTTTAGTGTAATTTTGCGTTGCTATCCTTCTCCTCTCTGCCTAATTTTACCACTGGAAAGAGTATTAAGAGTTATGTTGTAGCTGTTGAGGTAGCTGGCTAGCTTTGTAACTTGTACTCGATAGTATTCATGCAACCCAAATGTCGAGTGAAAAGAGATTTTATTGTGCAGTTGCTAATTACAAAACCTCTTTTGCAGTTCTTGATTAGAAATCCTCTTGTGCAGTTCTTAGTTAGAAATCTTTTTGTGCTGTTCTTAGTTGGGAATCTTCTTGTGGAGTTCTTAGTCAGGAATCCTCTTGTGACGTTCTCAATTAAGAATCCTCTTGTGGCTATCTTAATCAGAATTCTATTGTGCAGTTTTTAATTAGGAATCCTTTTGAGCAGTTCTTAGTTAGAAATCATCTTGAGCAGTTCTTCGTAAGGAATTCTTTTGTGCAGTTCTTTATCAGGAATCCTCTTGCGCAATTATATAATGTCATTTGCATTGGGAGGAGTTATTTTTGTTATCATGAAAGTATAATATGTGATGTCAAAGCAAATTTTGATGGCATTTTGTCAATTATCTATATTATTCACTATTTCATGTATTCATGTGTACTACCCATCTTGGGTGGAAATCAACTGGTTTACTGTAATGAAGACCACGTTGCTCTGACTTAATTTGAAGATTTCTGACTTTACTCCTAGTTTCATGACGAAACGTCGTTCATTGCGAAACCTCTCCCGAAGTCCTACACCCGCACAAGTCTGCTACCTCACCCCTCTGCAGATTTATCCTTTCCCTTTCAGACACCAATTAGGTCTGACCTAACCACCCTGCCCCTTTGTGCAGGTGGAGTGCAAGAAGGCCCAGCCCAAGGAGGCCGTGCAGGCGGCCAGCCTGCTCACCAAGAGGCTCATGCTGCCCGCGCCTGGCATGACCATGGCTGGTGAGTGCTGGGGCGGGCACGGCCAACAATATGCAGGCAAGGACTAGTGCATAGATTTAATCTTGATGTCCATTAGTGAGCAACTTCCTTCACCGAGTGTACTGCAGCAAAAGAAAATGAGTGTAAAACTTCAGATCAACCAAAACCTCAAATAATAATCTTATAGGGCTTAGATTGATTGAATTCATTAAGAACCATGTTCAGATATAATGCCATTAAAAACATTTTAATTTAATCCCATGTGGCAAAAAAGGTTTGACTTTCCCTTTAAAATTGCATACCAACATAAGAAAATTCTTTTGCTACTTGCATCTGGTGCAGGGGATCCCTCCCCATTTGCTTTTGGTCAACTCTGTTAACCTTTTGTCTTTACAACATTCTTAACCTAATCTTGAACGTTGTCCAGTGAGCATATTCTGTTGTAATGTGTATTCGAATATTGACAGCAATGTCTGTTGTTGTACCGGATCACCGTTCAAACTTTGATCTACTCGCTTATAGGTATACCCATCTTCTTCATCTGTGGTGGAGCTGATTGGTATCAAACGGCTCTTGGGTATTGTGGATCAATTGGCACATATTTCTTGTTCGGTATTTTCATCTGCACCAAGTATCGTCTGGGTATGCGTGTGTGAACGCAGTCTCGATACTTCTAGAGGTTTTAGGTGGCAGACAATTCACACAGTTCAAAGAATCCTTGCCATGCCAAGCTATGTGTGCTGTTGAAAATTTTCGTAATGCGGTTGCCCCTTCAGGAAACACTGTGGTATGAGAATTGTAATTTTATCTTGGGACCGTTGACTTTCATTCAGTTTCTGTTTGTGTACTGAAGACGGATGAATAGGTTCTTTGCTAATAAAACGTCGACTTTAATTCAGATCCTGTTAGAGAGTGTCTACTAAAGGCGGTTGAATATGTTCTTTGCTAATAAACCGTTGACATGCATTCAGGTCCAGTTTGAGTGTTATGTGATTTTAGCTATTATCCTCCATATGAAATGTTCGTAATAAGACAATAAATAAAACACACACAATAACTAAGGATCTCCAAACAACGGGTCTGTGAAGTTCTACCACTCTGTGCTATACACTGATCCAGGTGCCTAACCAATACTCAACTTAAGTTTAGGTCCTTCTACTGTGGCCGCCGGTGTTCGTCGGCTGCGATGTGATGTCCCAATTCCCAAACTGCCTCGTATGACTTAAAATCTCCCAGAAGGGGTGGGACTTTCGTTGGATGTAAGAATAGAATTCTCTTATGAGGGAACTGCCCTACAGTTTGTCAACTTGTTAAGGGCGTGTCATCCTGGTTCCCTATGTCTTATTGTCACACGAGCGATTTTAGTCGTTGAGTAGAATCATAGACTCCGCCCTAAATTCGTTACAACTAAAGAGCTAACATTAGCTATGAGAAAGAAACATGGCAAGCTTTGTTGTCGAATACCCGGCATAAAATTGCTGGCTTGCTTTCTTTGAAAGACAGGCACAAATGGGATATACTTTCAAGGGTGTTAGAAAATACACAAAACAGGTTTCCCACCGAGTAACTTAAACAAGGGTTGATAGACCTACACTCAATCTCCCGCAGAGCGAAACTCAAGTTACACGTAAAAACTTACAATTAAGAATAAAAATGAAGCAGGATAGTGCCACGGCTCAATTACCTAAAAACACGTTTAGTTAAACACAGTACTCATATTACACGCTGGGCGTCTCGCCGCTCTAGTCTAAGGCACAGAAATATCAAATGGTTTGCGGTTTGGTACCTTTCCCAGACTCCGTAGTCACTGGGAGCAACGACTTTACATGAATATATATATATACTGATATGTAAAGCTTATAACATTGAGTTTCTACTAAAGACTATTGAATATGTTCTGTGCTTATGGAGCTTTGAACTTTCTCCTGGAACAGTACTGGAAGGTTTGCTTTGTTGCAAGAGAGTTGATATAATCTATGCAGTAGCAACCTATTCTAATCACCAACTGTACTTATCAACAACCCAATTAGTTCACAAGTAAAATGGTTCATTCATTGCATGCCTTGTCCTAATAATACTCTAGTTTAATTCAATCAATTGTTTGATAAATGGTTGTTTCATTCAGTCAACTGTTTGATAACTGGTCATGAGTGCCTATTATTTAATTCGCTCAATTATATGATAAATGTTCACACGCTCTAATGGCTCATTCTCTTTCCTCAGGCATGACTGGCATGACGAGTAGTCTGATGTCAGCCCAGCAGGCAGCAGCGTTCGCCTCAGCTCAGGCCGCTGCTCTTTCAACCTACGGCAAGCTGGTGGGAGGCACCTACCCTCCTCTGTCTGCTTACCGTTACGCCCCCTACCCCTTGCCTCCCACTGCATCTGCACAGCACCAGACTAACGCCGCTAACTCAGTTGTGTCGCACCTGCAGCACCAATCCTCAGGTGAGCACTCGGGGTACACCAGAGATTCGGGGTGGGCTCGTGATGCCTCCTCTGTTCAGTGACCTGCTGCTACTATATCCATATAGACCATGAAGCAATCTAGTTCCACAATAGCAGCTGGTCCATGCGCTGCGACGTCATCTTGAATTCACACATGAGCTGCATCGAAACACGTAGGATGAGCGTTTGATTAAGGGCAATAAAACCCCAAAAACCCATAGGCTCTTTCAAAATCAATTTTGAGCTCTTTCGTCAAATGCTTTAATCAGGGTCGATGGCAGCACCAGCGACCCTGAATAAAGATAGATATTTCCTTGCAGTCATCCGTAACCAGACTAGATAAGAGTGACAGTCTTCTAGAGCATTCGAGTCGATGTTCTCATGGCACCAAAAACAGAATCCATAGCCTGCATACGTCGAATAATTTCATTTTTGAGGTATAATTCGGTAACATGAATCCTTGTATATATGAAATAATCAGGTGCTATCCCTTGACCCATCTCCCAGACTGCGCTTTAATCAGTTAAACCAAACCCCTTCTCTCGCCCGTCTCTGTGTCCTTTTTAATCAAATTATTAGCGCCGATTGGGAGATGATCCTCGAGTTGTCAACCAATGGGCTAATCTCTGCAAGCCTTGTTGACGTATTATAGTCAAAAATAGCTGCAAAATGAAGTGAACTTTGTATTCTGGCTAAAAGTATGAGCTTGATAAGATAGGCTTCGACTTGATAGGAGAGTTGGTCTGCCATCAAGCGGACGTACCTAAATCGGCTGACACTCAAAATGAAGGCTTTTACGAGAACCTTCTCGTCCTGGTGTTGTATGTCGTGGCTGCCGCTATTTGATTAGTAATTTCAGTGTTGATAGTTGCAATAGTAGCTAATGGTTTATTGATAGCTGGCAATTGCTATCAATATTTGTTTATAGTATATATGTGTTGTTTAACCAATCGCACTGGCCACTTGCCACGTAATGAAAGGTCCTAACAATAATCAGTGATATTGCAATCGGCAATCGATGAAATAGTTCAATGATAGGTGTCCACGATCAACGATGTAACTGAATGATAGGTGTCTGTGATCAATGATATAGCTCAATGATAGGTGTCAGCGATCAATGATATAGCTCAATGATAGGTGTCTGTGATCAATGATATAGCGCAATGATAGGTGTCAGCGATCAATGATATAGCTCAATGATAGGTGTCTGTGATCAATGATATAGCTCAATGATAGGTGTCAGCGATCAATGATATAGCTCAATGATAGGTGTATGTGATCAATGATATAGCGCAATGATAGGTGTATGTGATCAATAATATAGCTAGTAATAATTAACGTCAGGTAAACTTAATCAATGACGGCTAACAGTAGTGAACAGACGCCCTGTTTTGGTCTGCAGGCGCCAGTCACCACCACCAGCAACAGCAACAACAGCACCAACAACACGCCGCCATCGCTGCTGCGGTGGCCGCAGCCCCTCCGCCACCCTCTACACCACAAGCTGCTGCCGCTGCTTACACCGCCTCCGGACATCCTCACCACGCCGCCCTCACCGCCGCCACGCCCGCTCCCACCGCCTCACACCACACTGGTTAGTGCGGGGGCTATTGAGAACTGTTAAACTCGCGCATTTGCGACGTTTTTTTAATAATTTTTTTTGCTGGTGAAGGACTTGAGCTTATAGCGTTCTAACGCCCAATATGTTGACTCGAACTGGCACGCACACCCACACTTCACAGCTCTTGCACTGGCTAACCACAGAGCCAATACGGTACTTCGTAGTCGGAGTGACCTGTCGAGACTAGAGTGTGGTCATGAGACGGCCCTCCAGACGTGCCGATAAAGACTGGGGAACGTCCCTTCCGAACTGTGCCCGCGGTGTGAGCGCGCTCCCGATCCGATCTAAATATCACGCCGATGCCGCAATGTGCAAGTGCAGTCTTCAACACCTTCGTTTGAGATGTACCAGCTTTTCCAAATAGCTGCCACTTCCATGTTAATGTTAGAAATATCTGGACCAACCAAGTGCAGGATATATGGCGTCATCACAAATGCATATGGTATGCGCTCTACCGCTCCAACTGAGAATATTGCCGCGGTCTTCAATACGTCTGTCCTAGTTTGCCTGTTGCGCTCTTTGCTATAAAATAAGAAAAATTTGGTAAGTTGAGTCTGAATCGGAAAAAATGAGTCAACCTCATTATTTGCTGTATCAAGAATACGAAGCAATAAGCTTTGGGGATTTCCTAAGCCTTCGTGTTGTGTCCTTGTTTAATCTTTGTGATGGGTTCGAACATGGATGTATTTTCACTCGACCAATAATTCTCTCATCACGAATACAGCTAAAGGCTAGGTAAGGTAACGGTGCCAATGATGACGCATCGGACGGAATAGTTCTGCGAAACTACAAAACATTTGTGTATAATGATTGTTGATAGCTCGGCTAATACTTCGACCAACAGTCACTGAGCGATCAACCATCTTCATACACCATTGCATTGTAAACTAATGTTCCACGCGACCGATGCGTCATTACTGGTCCATATGCATTATGGCTGGTCCTTTGACCCAAGGTGTCTTCTTCACAATTTCAATAGGGTAGGTCAATCAATTGAGAAAAAACGTCTTCGTGCCAGGGTTGGAAAAAACCCAGCACATGTGGGTTTTACTGTTTTTCTTGGGTTTTATGGGGTCAATGAATTATATTTCACTAAAACATACACATTGAAGTATGTATCTATGTTATTTAAGTTACTTGGGCTATCAACACAAGCTGTAGCTTACTCTGATATCCATGTAAAAGTGTTTTTAATTAAACAGTCAAATGCAATTCGTTTCTACGTACAAGTTCATACATAACATGAATTGCAAAGTTGCACGTCATAACAGGCCAGCAAATGGTCTGTTGCGACTTCCTCTACCTCTTATTCCCCGTGATGTATCATGTTCATGCAATATGCTAACAGAACTAAGTGAATTAATAACTGCCAATCATTATAAGTTATAACATGTTCTATCATGTTTATGCAATGTGTAATGCCTGAGTCTCTTGATACAAGTTGTAACACGTTTGTCCTGTGAACTCACAGGCGTACTAAGCACATCAATGATTGCACCAGTTTTCTACCAGACTCTAACAAAGTGACATATGCGGTTGTGAATGTGCTGACGAAATAAAGTTGATGCTAAAATTACCCGCAGTGTTAAAAGTTATTTGAATTATTTCAATAGTCATGGTTTATAACCATTATCTAATGATACCAATTCCTTTTGCTTATGTTTAGGCATTTTTCTCCTTCAACTGCTGTTATAGACTCCTAGTTCTATTAATGAAAAATAACTGTTTTATAACGCCATTCAGAAATGGCAGACACAAGTGGAGTTAAGTTAGTAATGTTGTAAATGATTAAAGCAAAGTTAGCTGTAACTATTGCCATTTATTGATTGAATCCAAACTTGAGAGAGTCGGAGCACATTTGAATAAATGTCGAAAGAGACCAGTAGATTATCATGAACTTGGAGAGGGCTGAAATAATGGCCATACCCCTATTGCTGGATGCAGCAAAAGCAATGCTAGCACAACTCGTGAATCACCTTGCAGGGAAATATTTGAAAGAAGTTTTAGTGTTGTATAAACATGCTCCTCAGCATTTTGAGGTGGATGGATGATTATTCATTTTATAGATCATTAACACTTTATTTTAGTATTTTATTATTTCTTCTTGCTTGGGCTCTTTTATTTTTCTCTGCCCTTTTTTCATGGTGATAAATTTTGAATTTGTTATTATTATTATATGTATCGAGGTGACCCAGGGAGGGTAGGTTTTCGTGGGACCCGCGGGACTCGGGGACCCGGGGTTTCGGGAACCCGGGGGACTTGGGAGACCAGGTGGATTTGGGGGGAT
>SDVV010016166.1:0-14327 GCA_016164225.1 Gammarus roeselii
TACATACATCTATATCGCATTGTTAAGAGCCTCGCCACTACCCTGCCTCGTTTTATTCTTTTATGCCTTCTGCAGGGTTTTTTCGTTATACTGAACGACTCTGTCTCGTGAATATCTAAATTGGTACTTAGAAATAAGTCTGTACGAGATGTATTTTGATCGTAGCATGCAGTAATGCCCGAGTTGTTAAACACATTATTTCAGTTTGGAGCTACCCTTTCTTTCGAAACCTTGGTCAGGATAAGCCATTTTACTTTCGAGTCCGCCTGGCTAGGCGGCTATGCGAACCCTCTTCAACAGGGGCCAGTAGTCGGAGAGAAGCTGTCACGGGAGACGGATCCACAAGTAGAGTGTTTTTATTGACTATATGAAGTAGTGTGGTAATATTTCACTGACTCATCGAATAAAATATCATTTGAACTCAACTGGACGCCTCTTTCCAGACTAGGGTCTAAACTCAACTAGACGCATCAATCCAGACTAGAGTCTGAGCTCAACTGGACGCATCAATCCATATTAGAGTCTAAACTAAACTGGACGCATCAATTGGCTACTACACCAATAATGAATTATTCACAGATTGTGTTATCAAGAATTTCCCTTGTTGAATTTTTATTTTGTTCCAATCCTCTGCCAGAACCTACCGTCGATGGCCGCAGGACCTACCGTGGATGATCGTAGGACCTACCCTGGATGGCCGCAGGACCTACCCTGGATGGTTTACATGTTTACAAGTGTTTACAAGTGTAGGAAGAGAACAACAGGCCTATGAGCCCAAACTAGGTTGCCTTTTGATAGCATGATAGCAAGTTCTGAAGTAGAACGTCTAAGATACCTACCTTGGATGGCCGCAGGACCTACCTTGGATGGTCGCAGGACCTACCCAAGATGGCGGCAGGACCTATCCTGGATGGTCACAGGACCTACTCTGGATAGCGGCAGGACTTACTCTGCATAGCCACGGGACCTACCCTGGATGGTGGCAGGACCCACCCTGGATGACGGCAGGACCCACCCTGGATGGCGGCAGGACCCACCCTGGATGGCGGCAGGACCTACCCTGGATGACGGCAGGACCTACCCTAGATGGCGGCAGGCACTACCCTGGATGACGGCAGGACCTACCCTGGATGGCGGCAGAACCTACCCTGGATGACCACAGGACCTACCCTGGATGGCGGCAGGACCTACCCTGGATGGCCACGGGACCTACCCTGGATAACGGAAGGACCTACCCTGGATGGCCACGGGACCTACCCTGGATGACGGCAAGACCCACCCTGGATGGCGGCAGGGCCTACCCTGGATGGCCACAGGATCTACCCTGGATGGCGGCAGGACCTACCCAGGATGGCGGCAGGACCTACCCTGGATAACGGCAGGACGTACCTGGATGGCCACAGGACCTACACTGGATGACTGCCACATGCCGAGATCAGTACGGTAGATTTGTTATGATCTACCAGATAATTTAAAGTTGGCATAAATAAATGTCTTCTTTATTTCTCGGAAATATTATACAGATACAGACACTAGGCCGCATCCCCCAGAAAGGGGGGTGGCCGACGGCAAGGCGCACCTCACACCCTCATACGCTCACACTCACACAACTTGCCCTTTTGTGCTAAAGGGTCCGGCCGGTACCCCCTCAACATACACTCTGGGTCACGAGTGCAGTCCGAGGATCCGTCGTCAGCAGCAGGGCCCGACAGTTTTCACTGGTTTACCCCCGCCGAGTCTTAATGACCGGGCCCCTCCCCACCCACGACCATCCGACAGCGGGATGCCAAGGGCGGGAAAGACATCAGAGCAGCGTCAAAATCAACCATTCACAACCATTCGCCACTCACGCCTGTTCATTACACGCTCTCTCGCCACCTCCACATTCATGTCTCTCCTTCCCAACGCCTGCTTCACACCATCCTTCTACCCAAACTTCGGTCTACCTCTAGACCTGCGACCACTCGCCTCCTCATTCATCACTCTTTTCACCAATCTCCCTTCATCCATCCTCTCCATGTGCCCGAACCATCTCAGAACACGCGAATCCACTCTATTTTCAACTTTTTCACCATCCCCTGCTCTGTTTCGAACCACGTCGTTGGTGATCCGGTCTCTCAGCGTTACTTCAGCCATGCTCCTCAAACATTTCATCTCGAAAAAATTCAATCTTCTTCTCTCCTCTGCTCTCACCCCCCAAGCCTCAGCTCCGTAGAGCACAGTTGGGACAAAAACACACTCATACAGCCCTCTCTTTGCTTCCATCCCCAACGTCCTACAGCTCATTACACTCTTTAGTGCACCCAACACTTTACATCCTTCCTTCACTCGCGCCTTCACTTCAGTTTCCACTAGTTCAGTTATCTCCACATGGGAGCCCAGATACTTAAAACACTGAACATCCTCCATGAGCTCTCCATTTAGGGTGACACGAATTTTGCTCGCATCTCATTACTTTACTCTTACCGACGTATACTCGAAGCTTCCTCCTCTCACACAATCTACCAAACTCAGACACTAGCCAACATAGCTTCTCCTCCGAATCCGCAACCAGGGCCGTATCATCAGCAGATAGCAACTGGCTCAACTGCCAACTCCGCCCATTCGCTTCCTACAGTTCCAAGCCACGACCCAGCACACTTGCGTTCACCTCTCTAACCACTCCATCCATATAGAGGATGAACAGCCAAGGAGACATCATGCAGCCTTGTCTCAGTCCCACTTTCACTGTGAACCAATCACTCACCTCGCTCCCCACTCTGACACGTGCTCGGCTGTCAGCATAGAAACTCTGCACCGCTTTCAACAGATGTCCGCCCACTCCATAGAAACGCAACATCCTCCACAGCGCTTCCCTGTCAATCCTGTCGTATGCCTTCTCCAGATCCATGAAGGCTCAGAACACATCCCTACCTTTGGCAAGGTACTCCTCACAGACCTGTCTCACTGCAAAAATCTGATCGGTACACCCTCTACCACTCCTAAAGCCACACTATTCCTCTCCAATTGTGCAGTCCGTACAGTCTCTAATCCTTTTGATCATCACTCTCCCGTACAACTTACCAACCACACATAACAGACTGATACCTCCCGAGTTGCAGCATTCATTTATATCTCCTTTGCCCTTATATAGAGGAACAAAGCAGGCACTGCGCCACTCACTCGCTACCACGCCTGCCACAAAACACAAGGTCAGTAACCTCACCAACCATTCGACAATCGTTACTCCACTCTTCTTCAGGCACTCGGTCGCAACGCCATCCAAGCCAGGGGCTTTCCCTGCTTTCATCACGTCCACTGCCTCCTGCACCTCTTCCCTGCTACTGTCCGGAACAAGTCTTTCTCCCAAAACTGGCATCCGAGCGCCACCACCCACAGCAACAATGTCAGCCTCTCTGTCACCCTCGACATTCAACAACTCGTCAAAATACACGACCCACCTCTTCCGTACATCACCACTTTCCAACAACAACTGGCCGTTTTCATCTTTCACCACTTCCTCCTTTTCGGTCGCTCCCTTTCTCACCCTCTTCACCTCTTTCCAGGCCATATTTTTGCTCTCCTCAAAATTCTGGCACAACCGTTTGCCCCACTTGTCATCAGCGTCCCTTTTGGCTCTCTTCACTACCCGCTTCACCTCGTTTCTCCTCTCTTTGTAGCTTTCGTGAGCCACATACGGCTTCACCTACAACCACTCCTCAAACGTTCCGCTTTTCCGTGCTACCGCCAGTTTGACCTCCTCGTTCCACCACTCGCAGCCTTTCCTCCTGCACTCTTCCACACGACGCGCACCACACACCTTCTTCGCACATCTCAGCAACGCATCCCTTAACGTCTCCCATTCTTCCTCCACATCTCTCAGGTCCTCTCCTCTCACGTTGTCATATTCTTCCTTCAATGCCTGCTGGAACTCCTCGACTCTACTTTTCACATTCAGTCCACTCACTTTCACTACCTCTCTCCCCCCTCCAACTCGTTTGTTGCCCTTCCACTTCTGCTCCACTCTTAATCTACCTTCCACCAGCAGATGGTCAGACACTCCTCTACCCTCCCCTCTCAACACCCACACATCCAACAGCCTTCCCACCACTCTCCTCGATATCAGCACAAAATCCATCAGTGCTCTCTCCACCATTGCACCATGGGCCATCCTTACCCATGTGTACTTGTGAACATCTCGCACCTTGTACAAACTGTTCCCGACCACCAACTCCTGCTCCATACACAGATCTATCAGGTTTTCTCCACTGTCATTTCTATCGGGAACGCTATACCTTCCTATCACATTCTCCACCACTACATCTCCAACTCTCGCATTAAGGTCATCCAGTACAACTACATTGAAATGACCTCCAAAACTCTCAATACACTCACTCAGGTCAGTCCAAAATTGCTCCCTCTTCTCTTCACTCCTCTCGCTGCCAGGTCCGTTAGCACTCACAAATGCCCATCTTTCTACGCCTAACTTAGCTTTCACCCACATCAATCTTGAGAACACCTCCTTCCATTCGGTAGCGCTACGAGCCAACCGATCACTCAATATCAGGACCACACCTTCTCGTGCCCTACCTTCCTCCACATCAGGCTTTCTTTCACTTACCACACCAAATTCACATTCGCCCTTACCTTTCAACTTCGTCTCACTCAGCGCCAACACATCAAACTTCCTCCTCACAAACATTTCACCAATCTCCCTCCTCTTTACATCATTCGTACTACAGCCACGCACATCCAGCGACCCTAAAAATAGGGTTCGGAGAGGCGTGTGCCTCTCCTCCCGCCGCTCGTTTTGCCGTCTTCGATGAAAGGTTTTACAGAGAACGGGATTCCTAGCCCCTTCGCTCCACCCCGTTTAGTCGCCTTTAACGACACGCTGGGGTTACGGTAGCACGATTCTACTCCCGGCTACGGGGCGCCCCTTTAGTCGCCTTCTACGACACGCGGTGAATACGGTAGCAAGGTTCTAAAGCTCCGGCTACTTGTTTTATAACAGTGATAGATTCGTACTGCAGACAGCACAAGTTTCGGCTACCCCGTATCAGTTCGGAAGCTGACGGGCCACTTTTATTAACTTATTTTGTAGCCCTTGTGTGTAGGTTACTAGTGCTAACTATGACTGCTCACTAGGAACCATTTTTTTAATTTACGCTGCAAGCACCCAGGCCGTGTGCCCTCCATACCTTGTACCCTCCTTCTCTTGTGCCCTTCTTTCCTTGTACTCTCTTTCTCTTGTACTCTCCTTCCCTTGTACCCTCTTCCCCTTATGCCCTCCTTCCCTTATACCCTCCTTCCCTTGTACCCTCTTTCCCTTCTTAATCATAAGACTCACTAATTACTTCTTAATTTCTTTTAAATTTAAATGCATGAAGACTTCGTTTGTGTGATGTGACGGAGGTCTAAATGTGTGACGGCGGTCTCAATGTGTAACGGAGGTCTAAATGTGTAACGGAGGTCTAAATGTTTAACGGCGGGCTAAATGTGTAACGGAGGTCTAAATGTGTAACGGAGGTCTATATATGTAACGGATGTCTAAATGTGTAACGGAGGTCTAAATGTGTAACGGAGGTCTAAATGTGTAACGGAGGTCTAAATGTGTAACGGAGGTCTAAACGTGTAACGGAGGTCTAAATGGGTAACGGAGGTCTAAATGTGTAACGGAGGTCTAAATGTGTGCGGGTGGCAGTGAAAGACTCTATACATTTTCCTAATCCTCTGTGTATTCTCAGTTACGCGTCAAATCACCGTCATACCACGGCATATAATAGCCGAGCACTTACTGTCATCGTCAAATATACAAGATGAATCTGCGCCCAACATCACCTGTTTAATTCCTACTGCCTTCGCGCTGATTAGTCTTCGTCACTCCTTATTTGGAGTCTTTCCGACTGAACAGGTGGCACCCTGCAGGTCTCTTAGTTCTGAAAAATGTCATTACTTGGGTCCTGTTGACATTTTGCGTCACCTTATTAGATTTGAACCGATTTTAATAGTGGACCAATTGATAGTACATATTTGTAATCTAAACATAATCCAGTCGTCTAGTATAGTGAAGTATACGTCATTAATGGAGACGAGTACAGATACGGAGATTGACAATAGTGTAGCATACGTCATTAATGGAGACGAGTACAGGTACGAAGATTGACAATAATGCAATATACGTCATTATGGAGACGAGAGCAGATACGAGGATTGACAATAGTGTAGTATACGTCACTAATGGAGACGAGTACAGATACGAGGATTGACAATTGCGGTACCTCTGTATCGGGCGTACTTGCTGTTAATGATTCTTTTTATCCAACTCAGTCTGTTTCTTCCATCAAAAAGATAACGTTCTATCACATTTTCATCAACAGAGTTACCTCCATAGTGCTATAGTTTTGCTAACAAAATTTAATGGTTCGTAAAATCAGAAGTTTTGCTGAGTAACATAAAAGTTACACCAGCGACTTTCCCACCATCGAACTCATCAATGACATCGAACCCATCAATAACATCGACCTATAAAAACAGCGAAACCAGCTGGAAATCACCCCTCTCATTGTCACATGAGAGATGGAAAACTTCATATAAGCCCGGGTCACATGCAGGGCTGGGGCTCTATGACTCGCATAGCCTCACACATTCTTTTACATTCTTCGTTACCAAATGTATTAGGCTGTAATCAGAATTATGAATATATGCTCGCTGGCTCGCTAGATTTTATGTCATAGGGATACAGAGAAAATGAAAAGTGTAGTTAGAAGTTACTTTTGGCGTCTACGATTTTGCTCACTTGCTGTTCAGTTGTATTCTATCCAATTGCAAAATCGATAAAACGCTTCCGTTTTGGAGAAAGGTCTAATTTGTTAAAGATGCTCCATCTTGCTCCGTATGTAGATCGAGTTCGTGGGAAACGGCCAGCCGTAGGGTTCATTCCCCAAATGTCGTGATTAATCTTTATATTAAATTATTTGATTTGTAAGCGCATGGTGAACGGGTTCCTAATTGTACAGATACAGACACTAGGCCGAAATCCCCAGCAAGGGGGGTGGCCGACGGCAAGGCGCACCTCACACTCTCATACACTAACACTCGCACACCTTAGCCTTTTTGCGCTAAAGGATCCGGCCGGGAATCCCGCAACACACCCTCCGGGTCATGAGTGCGGTTCGAAGTCAGTGTCGGCCGCAGGGCCCGACAGCGTGACTGGCTTACCCCTGCCGCGCCATGATGACCGGGCTCACCCCGCCCACGACAATCCCGTCTCTCAGCGATGTGCATAGGGCGGGAAAGCACATCACGTCAGCGTCAGAACTCGTCCATTTACAATTATTCTTCACTCACGCCCATCCACTGCACGTTTTCTTGCTACCTCCACAGTTAGGTCTCTCTTTCCTAACGCCATCCATCCACCCAAACTTCGGTCTCCTCTCTAGTCCTACGTCCACTCGCCTCTGCCTTCAACATTATTCTCACCAATCTCCCTTCATCCATCCTCACCATGTGCCCGAACCATCTCAGAACACGCGAATTAACTCTGTCCTCTAACTTCTTCACCATCCCCGTTCTGATTCGAACCTCGCCGTTAGTGAACCTGTCTCTCAGCGACACTCCAGCCATGCTCCTCAAACATTTCATCTCGGAAACATTCAACCTTCTTCTATCCTCTGCTCTCACCCACCAAGTCTCAGCTCAATACAGCACAGTTGGGACAACGACACCCTCATACAGCCCTCTCTTTGCTTCCATCCCCAATGTCCTGAAGCTCATAACGTTCTTCAGTGCATTCAACACTTTACACCCCTCCTCCACTCGCGACTTCACCTCAGTTTCTACTGGTTCAGTCTTCCACCTGGGATCCCAGGTACTTGAAATACTGAACTTCTTCCAACAATTCTTCATTCAGGAGGACACTAATTCTGCTCGCATCGGCAGTCCTCGAGCATCTCATTACTCTTCTTTTACCCACGTTCACTCGGAGCTTCCTCCTCTCACACACTCGACCAAACTCAGACACTAGCCTACTTGTAGCATTTATTATTTGATCCTTCATTCCTAAAGTATTTTTACTTGACAGGAGTAAAATTGGAGTTTAACAGACGCAGGTCTGTTAAACGCAGGTCGTTGTACGAAAGTTCGCTGGGCGTTGTTATTGTTTTAAATATGTCCTGTTAACTTTACTGGAGACAAAATTAGATCGGAAGATATGGTGCATTACTCTGTGGTGTATTATTATATATTCTGAACATTTGGATATGGGAAAATAGCTAAAATGTACGACTTTTTGTGTTATCTGCAAAAGTTTTGTTAAGAAGCGTTTAATTTGAACCACATGTTTGCGTTGACAATTTAAATCAAATCCAATCGAAATGTTTCATCAAAGTGGGAATCGGAGAAACGGTCTCATTGCTTTTTGTTGTGATAGGTTTCGGATAGTTGATGGAATGTTTTTATCTATCATGGCATATTGAACAATTGGAGAACAGATAGTGGCCTCCAACAATGTCCATCGGCTGGTTGGATATAGAGGTAGAGTTGCTCCCTAACCTCAGTTATAAGTTAGTATTAAGAATATCTAAGTAGCAATGTGGTCTTCAGAATAGTTCACGCTGATAATTACTCGGTTTGTAATTTGTGTGTACTGATTTATTTGTAACTTGTCACTCTAATATTTTACAGATACTGACACTAGGCCGAATCATATAGGAAGGAGGGGGCCGACAGCAGCGCGCACCTCACACACTGAAGGTGGCCGACAGCAGCGCGCACCTCACACACTCATACACTGAAGGTGGCCGACAGCAGCGCACCTCACACACTGAAGTTGGCCGACAGCAGCGCGCACCTCACACACTCATACACTGAAGGTGGTCGACAGCAGTGCGCACATCAAACACTCATACACTGAAAGTGGCCGACAGCAGCGCACCTCACACAGTGAAGGTGGCCGACAGCAAGGCGCACCTCACACACTGGAGGTGGCCGACAGCAGCGCGCACCTCGCACACTCATACACTGAAGGTGGCCGACAGCAGCGCACCTCACACACTAAAGATGGCCGACAGCAGCGTGCACCTCACACACTCATACACTGAAGGTGGTCGACAGCAGTGCGCACATCAAACACTCATGCACTGAAGGTGGCCGACAGCAGCGTATCTCACACACTGAAGGTGGCCGACAGCAAGGCGCACCTCACACACTGAAGGTGGCCGACAGCAAAGCTCACCTCACAAACTCATACACTGAAGGTGGCTGACAGCAGCGTGCATCTCACACACTGAAGGTGGCCGACAGCAAGGCGCACCTCACACACTGGAGGTGGCCGACAGCAGCGCGCACCTCACACACTCATACTCTGAAGGTGGCCGACAGCAGCGCACCTCACACACTAAAGATGGCCGACAGCAGCGCGCACCTCACAGTCACACACTCATACACTGAAGGTGGTCGACAGCAGTGCGCACATCAAACACTCGTGCACTGAAGATGGCCGACAGCAGCGCACCTCACACACTGAAGGTGGCCGACAGCAGCGTGTACATCAAACACTCACATACTGAAGGTGGCCGACAGCAGTGCACTCCTAACACACTCATACACTGAAGGTGGCTGACAGCAGCGCACCTCACTCACTGAAGGTGGCCTACAGCAGCGCGCACATCAAATACTCATACACTGAAGGTGGCTGACAGCGACGCACACCTCACACACTCATAAGCTGAAATAAACTTAGTCCCCTACGCGCTAAAGAGCTAAGTTTGTTAGAGTTTGAATGTATCATTTAACTTAGATAAATTTCGCATTCTAAAAACTTACACCTACTTGCTTACTCGGACACATGCGTCAATTTATAATAGTATCCCATACAATAATGGGGCTTTCTATATTGGAGCTTCTTTGACCCAACAGAAAACCCATTTTACATTGTACGGCGTACCGTAGAAGAATTTGACACTTCAAAATTGTAGAATGGATTTTACAATAAAACGTAAGTTCCGCTTGTTAGTGACTATAATAGTTGTTTGCAATACATCGTCTTCCGCTGGGGGGTATACGGTAGCGCTTTTGTTGTGGAGGTTGGAGAAAATCATTGTCTCTAGGGTCGTAGGACGTAACTTTTGTACGTGTTTCAACTTTCGTTCCTCAATTACGCATCATTTGTGTATTCTGATGTGTTTGTAATATTTTAAAAATGTTATTGTATCGAAATAAATTATAAATACATAAAAAAATGTTTTTAGTTCAATAATGAGACAGTTTACTATGCAATTCTTGGTGCAGCTAATAAGGTAAGATGGACCCGACCGGTAAATGCGGTTCTGTATACACGTTGTGATGAAGTCTGCAGGTAGCCTAATATGATTTGGTAACATTAGCTTAATATAATTTGTATTCCAGATTAATTTGAATATTTAATATAGATGTTTTGACCTGAACTCTTCGACTTAATACGTTGCGGGGCCAGCTTGCAAAGGGATAAAATCGAGATGCATCATCTATTTGGTTAGCAGCTGCTTAAATACCTTCATTGGCAGATAGTGCATGTTCTATCTACGTTGATTTTTGCGGTATCTGAACTACGAAGCAGCTTGCTATCCAAAAAGCATTTGGTCCAGGCGCTGTAATTGCCTGTGCACATGACTGTCAATTGCTTGATGGTCTTTAGTCATCCGCGCGAACGCCTACCGTCCATCCGGCTTGCAGTCAATGCACACGAATAGTGCGTATGCATTGAAACTTCTTGTTAGTTCAGAGCTTAAGCAAACAATACACAATAACTTGCAAAGTACATGAAATATCAGATTAATGAACTATAGTCCACATATAAATTTATAATAATGCTTGAAACCTATTGTTGATATTTACTACGGCATTATCTGAGCCTCATAATAAATTTGGGGTAATGTTTTGTTTAATTTTAAAGGAACTAAACCATTCTCAGACGATCTAAAAAAGTCACTCCGGACCAATTTTGAAGAGCCGTTCCCACGTTGGCTCGTTGAGCAAGGAAAGTGTCGAAATATCGAGACACATGCAGCTTTGGCCAGAAGACTCATGGATTTGACCGACGTGTGAATAGGCTATGACGCTTCCTCGAATGCACCTATAAATTTGATCAATACATTTAAACGGTTGCATATATTTATCAGGCATATAAGTGTTCGAAATACATTTATTTATTATCTGCAGTTTTGCATACTCCCAAGGTCATTTGGTGCATTTTTTTTCTCATTTTAATTCACGCTGTATCTAGAACACACCACTGATCAGCATTCCCAGCAGCTGCTGTTAAGGCCCTAAGATATCATCTTTAAAGCATATTTTGATGAGTTTGAGATGCATAATTGTTCTATATCTTTACGGGCAGTTATTGCAAGCTCTGTCCCACGTTAATTTACTCTGTATTTAGCATGGAAAGATCTGCTACAGAATTCCTATCACTCACTTAAACGTCATAGTGTAACTTTAATTTGCATACAAGCACTAATACAAATTCACTAATTAACAATTTATAATAAATGTGATAAAATTGGTATAAAACGAAAAAAATTGTATTAATACGTAATTTATCAAGACTAGCTGGCTGACATTTATCCACTGGCAACACGTCCTCTTCGTTGCCAGCTAGCAAAATATTGCATTGGTACCTCCGACAGCGAGCCTGGTCAGACAAAAATGGCAACTGGTGGTGTGAGGACGTTCCAATTAGTGGTTGTGCTTACTGTGATCGGTCGCGTGCTTGGAAGTTTGGGAAACGAAGTTGTTGGAAAGTATTTCTTACCCGAGGTGAAATGGGAAGCATACAACCCAGTGATAACAGTAGGAAGAGCTACACTATTGCAGCTTCGGGTGTCAGATAATAGTGCAAGTAAATCGCTTCTTGTAGCACTGACGACCAAGTTGGAGGAAGAAGGTTCCTCCTGCAGCACCTTATCGACACCACCCCTTCACCCTCGCATTCACACCTCTCCGAAGGTGCTTCACCTACATCTACGGTCGTATCAGACAGAGAGACTTGAAGAAGGACCTGCATGGCTTTGCATTTCCCACGGTGGTCAAGAATGGATTCATCTTGGGCCAAGCTCCAAGATTTATGTTCAAAGGTCAGTATTTTTGAGGAAATGAAAATTCATGTTCACCATTTTGCAGAGGGAGGAAGCATTCCCTTTTTTTTTTACTTTTGGACCTCCAACAATCAAAGCATCTTTGTGAATTATTCCAATCTTCAATACCAATTATCCCAGCTAAATTTTAAATTATGTTTACCTCTATCAACAAATGTCAGGTAACTCTTTGAGATAGATACTGCCAGACTGGTATACTAAAGAAGGGTATTATGAGGGATATCTCAAGAGAGAATTTTGCAACTTGTTTTCAATCTTCAGATCTTGGCATTGATTTTGAAATAATTCATTTGTTGAATACCAAACAATGAGCATATACACAGAGTACTGTGCATTCTGTCCATCATGTCAGAGTTTTCAATAACATTATTATTCATGTATCTATCCTTCAGCAGGCTCTGTGGTAATTTTGATCACTTGCAGTCAGATCCTAGTATATCACTTTTGACCTTTGTTGGTGTTCACCCAGCTCACATAACTTGATTTGGTTGAGCAACCCCATTCACCTGTTGGGAAATGTTTGTTGGGCAAATACTGTTGTACAGGTGATGGGGACAGCTTTTTGTTACAGCTGGTAACAGCTGTAACAACCTCAGGCACTGTTTTAAAGATTTACCCAGTCTGGAGACTAGAGGCATCCAGTTTTCTGAGTAGGAATACTAGTTGCCAAGATTTTCCTTGAAATCCCATTTGCATGAGGTGCAAGATGTGTCACCAAGATTTTATAGATGGGACAATACTTTTAAGAAAATTTCTTCCTTCCAGTCACATCCAGGACAAGAAATAGACCCTGGAAGACAGATTTTCATTTGTTTATTTTCATAGAGGACAAATGTTAGAGACAAATGCAAGTGAAGCTAGACATGTTTTTACTGTTTGGAAACTTCTGGAGACTCTCCTTACATCTTGTGCAAACTTAATAGTGTGAAATATCTTGGTGACTAGTTATTCCAACTCAGAATCAACAACCCAGCACTCAGTCACATCACCAACTTATCTAATAAGCGCCTTTTGGCGTTCAAAAAGAACCTACTGACCTTGCTAAATATCAACTGTAAGGCTATTAAGCCTTTATTTTCCTACCGAATCCTTCAAATTAACACACCAACATTGATGATCAACCCACCACTGGTGAACCTAGACCTGCAATTGTACCCTGAAGCAACTACTCCAAGCAACGCATACGGGCAGGAATTCCTAATACTACTTGAAAAAGAATATTTAGAGCACCACTAAATATACACTGACTGCTTCAAAACCCTGGTCAAAGTGGAAGCCACCCTTGTATGCAGGGACATCCCACTCTTAGCCACCCCCCCAGCAAGAGGCCTCCCTGTTTTCTGAGCAGCTCCACTCACTCAAACTAGTCATCTCTATTGCAAAAACAGTTTGCTTCCCCAAATATGTTGTATTCTCAGACGGTCTAAGTGTCCTCACTCAGCTTAAAAAACTGCACAAACAACATCCTGTTCTAGTTGAAATGCAGCACAATCTTTTTGGGATGTCCAAGATGGGTCAGGCAATCAAATTCAGCTGGATCACTGGGCATGTAAGAATATGAGGAAACAAACATGCGGACTTGCTTGCTAAACCTGCATCTACTCACCATGAACAATTTTTTGCAATAAATTACCAGGACTGGTTCCCTATTATCAAAAATAACATCCTGATAGGCTGAAATGTGGCAACAGAGTGAACAAAAAATTGTTATGATTGGCCTCATCTGGCACATGTTTATATACGAAAAGACTTGTAACGAACACTATTTTATCGAGGGGTGCGTAGAGTGTGTCCCTTGAAGCAGTGCAGGACTTGAGCCTGTTAACTCCCTTAGCTCAAATTTCATGGATGTCCCTTGCCTGGCATATATTAATTCCCCTCCGATGTTTGTTCTCACTGAAGCAGGTGGCCTTTTCTCGGATTGTATAACGTAAAAGACAGTGACAAATGCAGGGTCATTCACAGGGCCATGTGCGTGTCATCGATAGGGAAGGGGAAACTAGAAACTATTACAGTGTTTAACGCCGGGTTATTTCTATTGTTTTAAGAGGGGAGGAGCCACAAAATCCATTATAAGACTCAATCGTATATCTGCCAATGGGGTCTCTTTATTAGAAGGCCCGCCTCTTAGATGACCCAAAAGGGTGAATCCTCTCCCTCGATTGGAGGATCTCCTTCCATTTCATGATCATGGCCCACCCACTTTGCTTTCGG
>SDVV010016167.1:0-14326 GCA_016164225.1 Gammarus roeselii
TCTCCCTATAGTTGATGCTGGTTCCCATCTATCCTCAGTTTATTGATTTTTCTAATTACATTTGTACATACTTTTTTCCTGATATCCAGCCACCCATGCACCTCAAACTGTAACCTCACTTTGTAACCTCAGTCAGTAACCTCAGTTAGTAACATCAGTAACCTACGTTTTTGACTAACTTAATTAAATTGTTATTTACCAAGTTCAATCTACTGTATTAGCTAAAGCAAACGTTCACCAATAAAGTTCAGTTCTGGCTTGGTTTTTCATGCCCCATGTTACCTGAAGTCGGTTTTACCTAAGTGGACAACGAGTTTGTCCCACCCGCGTATGTAACCGCGCCACCTGTTACATCCTAACCTAACACACCCCGAGTGCAAACCGATAAAAATCGATCTTCGACCTACTGTGGAGCTCACGAAGACTCAGTTACCCTCCTAATTGTCTACACAAACATACATACTTACTGCATTTTTATTGGAATCAAAACTTCAAAGGAATCTTATTTATTTCACCGATGGTACCCTGGCTAATAACATAATTTTGGCATTTGTAGATGCCTGCACTAACCGTAAGATTCTCAACCTGTGCATGTCGGTGGATACCTGGGCTTCCAGGCTATGAGTCGGCCGTGACTCCTCCGCAGCAGGTGGAGTTCGGGCTAAGCGAAATTATAAAAACTGCATTGCAAAAATAATGATGCTCAAATCAAAACAATGCAAGTCGTTAAATAATCGCCTCCAGTCAGGCTACATTGATAGTGATGAATTAGTACTCACAGGTTTAACGAGTCGTCAAATAATTGTCCCGCTTCCAGTCAGGCTACATTGATAGTGATGATGAATTAGTACTCACAGGTGTAACAAGTCGTTAAATAATTGACCCGCCTTCAGTCAGGCTACATTGATAGTGATGAATTAGTACTCCCAGGTGTAACAAGTCGTTAAATAATAAAAATGTATTGCACTACAACATATAAAATAATAAAACTATGGATCGACAAATAACGCTTTAGAAAAATATTGATAGCTGGTTCATAATTAGGGGCAGATCAAGTAATACGACACGACACTAGCATAAATATGTTCAACCTAATAAACAGTACTTGGACAAAGTCATAGCTTCTTGCCAAACTGAACCTTTTTTAGGTACGAATACACCAACATTTGACGCTACAGTAATAATAGTGATTCAAGTACCTTACAGGGGAGCCTACGATGACTCGTGTTGAGGCTCTAAAGAAAATGAGGCTAAAACCAAATCGAGATTCAACAGTGCACTTTCGGAGAAATCTACTAATAAAAAATATCAGAACGGTTTAAACTACTTACATATTAATTATCAAGAATACGTCGTCAGAAATAGTTAACTCTAAGAAAATAAAACATCGTGCCTCACAACAGGGCACTCATATTTCAGCCTCTTAAATGTTTTTCTGGAGCTCAGGTGATATCGAACACCGAAAACACTATTCATTTGATGGCGGTACGCATCAACAGCGTCCAATTATATTTAATGTTTTACGGTCACTGCGAGACGAGATAAAATTTGAATTTGTTTATGAAAATTTAAGGGAAATCTCTAGTCACGTCTATCAGCATTCAATATTCAACACAGCTCGTCAGTCGAGTATAACACTCCACAAGCGCCTTAGAATGATGTATAGCATGGCAGAATAACTTCATAGTTGTAGATTAGATTAGATCAATGGGTTTATCTCCACTTCATTGCTGCACGAGATAAATGATCTAGGAACGAAATTAACACAGATAGGGTCGACCTTGACATCATCCGCCACAGCGGAACAGTCATGTCTCAGAGTTAGATCAAGGAGCCCACATCCACTTCACAGCTGCAAGAGAAAAACGGTTCACGTACTGTGTACATATAAACGCTTGAAAAATAAAACTGCTCCGTAAGTGAGTTGTGTTGTGCTGACCCAGACTTGCGACCGGTGTGACTGAGATCAAGACTCCTCCCTCAAGGGCTGGTTCATGAAAAAGCTAAGAAGAGAAACCTTTCAAATGATGTATTGCACTTAATGATCGCCCAAAAAGTGTAATTAAGAAAATTGTGTTGGTCTAGAAAATCGCTTGAAAAATCATATAAAAATTCAAATTAGAGTATAAATTCATCATTTCAATAAACTCTATAAAAACGATTACGCGAAAGATCGCATTAAATAATAACTTTAAACCCGTAGAAGAAGAAACGTCCGTTTCAAGGTAGTTATCTTTCAATTACGGAAGCATTTATTAAGCACAATCAGCTCGTCAACCAGGAAGCGCGAGCACAGCCGAGAATCCTTGGCCAAGCAGAATTTCTCAAAGTTGGACAAATCCACCCGAATATATTACTGAATACTTCTTAGGATTTTGAGGCATTACTTTCACAGAGGTGTACAACCCGACTTTAGTGGTCAATTATTGGAAAATAAAAACTGATCAGGGAAAAAATACAGCGAGGAGCTCTGCGAATGGTTCGGGAATAGCATGGAGACCTAAGAGCATTGGGTCTATGGGCCGTAGCGCTAAAACGCTGCGGTAATATATATTCATATAAACATAAGATAGTGAGTTATTAGTTAATATAGATAATCGGTTTGGAATACCCTGCATTCCTCTCACAAATACAGGCGCAAGACCAAATCCTCCAGAGCGAGGGTTGCCGATAGCACGCCGCATCTCACCCTCCGCGCATGCAGTCACACCAAAACTGGATCCTAGGCAGTACACCGCTACATGCACCTCGAGTACAGGAGTGAAGTCAGAGATCAAGGGTAGCAGCAGGGCCTGACAGTATTCACTGGTTTATGCCTACCGCGTCATAACTAACGGACCCTCCCCCACTTATGTCCAGCCCGTTTCTGAACGAAACGCCAATGACGGAAAAACGCAACTGAGCCGCGTAAAAAGGTCCCTCATTCACCATCCGTCTCCACTCACGGAAATCCATTGCACGTTTTTTCGCTACCTCCTCGCTAACGTCACTCTTAAACTAAAGCCCGCTGTTAAATAAGTGAAATTGTTAGCAATGCGCCTACTGAAGGATTATCCTCGTTTGAAGTTAGCTGCAGAGTCAAGGACAACGCTCAAGTTGCAAGTGTTCATTCATGAGTTAGGGGCTGAATGAGAAATACAAACAAGGTAAGTAACACAACAAGCAAACTGAAACTCGTCTTCAACAAACTTATCAATTAGAAAAGAACCAAGAATAAAAAAGAGAATTATAAGATAAAATTACATTGAACAGAAGTTACAGACATGATGGTCTATCTAAACACGATCGAAATGCAAACGATGAGTGTCGTTAAATAACTATATTCGATTAGAGTGGCAGGGCTTACTAGCGCGTTGGCATTACATGACTAACAGTCGTAGAAAAAAGTTTCACTACAATGGAATGCTTCAGTAGGAGTAACCGACACGTGAATAGGTAAGCCTGAATGGGTGAAGTAAAGCAAAGTACCACCTGTTGCAGTTTCCGAAGACTATCATTGAATAATAGTTAAATTAGATTAAGTGGTCTAGCATTAAATGGTAGTTTTGTTATAGCATATGTGAAAGGTCAAGAACCTCTTGTCCTTGATTCAAGTGTTACCTGACCACCCTTGCTGAGTAGTTTTCCATTTTTTTACGCACGAACATTCAACGAAGACATTTTTCTAAAGCTATGGGCGACCAACTGAAGAAGGGATAAACCTTCCTCACGATCTTTGGCTACGGTATACTTATGGCAATAGAAGAGAAAAAGCATCAGTACTGTATAGAACATAGGCAAGAAACCCAATACGCTACTAATCATATTAAACACGTAAGGTTTGATTAGAGGATTAGGTTCTCGACATTAATTTCCTTAGGCTAACATTGAACTACGAACTAGAGCTGCAGCAGCAGTGTATACAAGCAATCAACGCTTAGTTTATAAAGGTTAGATCTAGAGTTTGTACCTGGCCAAGTGATCATTCCACGCGGGAACTGTTGCTGCCAATTACCCACATAGAAAACAAGAGGCTGCTTCCCTTAAGCTACTCCTGTCATGTTTAGAAGTAAGTCGGTCAGTGCAGTAGTGAGACAAACACCGCATATAGTTTGCAAATAGAGTAAGACTCTTTTCATCATACAAGAAAATTGGACTGGGTAAAAACACCACACCACACGGACAACGGCAAGGCGCGACTCACATCCTTCTCATGCAATCATGCACACAACAATATTTAGCTCTTGCGAGCTGGACTAGATTGAATTTGAGTGCAAAGGTGTTCTAGTGCATCGGAGGTAATATCCTGGCACCGAACGTCCTCAAGAGCGGAAGGGTCCGTTCAGGACCTCGCAACACATACGCTGCGTCAGGAATGAGGTCAGAGATTGGTGTCAGCAGCAGAGACCGACAGCTTGCACTGGTTTGCATCTGCGGCCGTCATTATTGAACAGCGCTACTAATGGTGCTATCCCTCAGCTTCACTCTGGTTATCTCTCTCACATATTTCATCTCGAAAACATTCGACTTTCTCTCTATCGCTCACGCCCTCCACGAGAAAACTACTCCTTCATACAACAGTCTCATTGCTTCCATACCGTATGTCTTACAGCTCATTACACTCTTCAGTGCACCAAAACACTTCGATAACCCATTGTCATAATGCTCATTACACTCCTCATTGCACCCAACACTTGATAATCCAATGTCACACAGCTCATTACACTCTTCAGTGCACTTAACACTTTGAAACAATATGTCATACAGTTCATTACACACTCCAGTACACCCAAAACTTTGATAACCCAATGCCATACAGTTCAATACACTGTTCAGTGCCCCTAATACTTTACACACTTCCTTTACTGCAGATTTCACATCAGTTTCCACCCGTCCGCTGGCGCCCTGTTCACCCTACATCAGAGATCAATATAGAAAGAAAAGGAGACGATATAATGTCGAGCACTGAGATAAGAAACCCAAGTAACGGGAAATAACAATTAGGTAATCGTAGTAGAACACAGATGACTGACGAGTTCGGTTAGTACTCATTTCATTCACATAATTTAAATGCACGAAAAATTTAAGTCTTTCAGCAGTTGTACGTCATTATTTTAGCACGGTGATAGCTATATTAGCGTAAGAACATCCTCGCCAAATGAATGATAGGACTCCGGACTCAATGGGCCTCCAAGATCGTGATTCTACATCCAAGAGCACATCCCATCATTGGTAATAGATTTCTTAGCAAGCCTCCACTAATATTCACAAGATAGGTCAAAATTCTTCGAGTAATTTTGTTGAAGCCTTGTTTACGGGAGAAAACCACCTAATGACTTATTGAAGCTATTCGTTCTAATTAATAGTCATGCTATATGACTTCGAATGTCAACAACAAAATGCGGAAAATGCATCTCCGAAATTTTCTACATAAATAAAAAAGATCGTAAACCAAAACAAAAATATAATCGCAAAGTAATACTCATTCAACAGCAACTAATTTTGTGATGACATCAATTCGAATTTATGTATCATACGTCGAAAATAATAAGGCGCCTATGCAAAGTTTGCTAAAAATGTCGACTTTAACAGAAATGGGTCGCGTTTTTTAATACAAATAGTTCCTTACATTACCATTATAATGAATGATATTCTATATTACAGATAACATTGATTTTTTACAGTCCTTAGCTACCTGGTTACCCTTGTATAATATCAGTTCGTTAGAAGCCATTTATAAGAAGGAAATTTACATAAAATCAAGCTGCGAGAGAACATTGCCATGATGGCACGGAAGTGACAAAATGTTTGCGGTGTTACTTAAAGGAGTGAAATAACACTTCAAAGAGTATGAGATGGAGCTTTTCCATGTTGGCCGCACGATGGCATCAGTGTCTGTCGAGCTTGTAGGCGAAAAACGAATTAGCTTCCGTTGATGCCCTAAATTGAGTACTAACCTCTTAAATTATTTGAATCATTGTTCTTGTTCAGGAGACGTCAAGAAGACTCGACATCGGTGGTTCGACTATTAGGAATCATCTTAAAAAAATAAAATAATAAATACGACAGGTATGCGATCAACAAAGACTTGCTGGTGGGCGCGGTAGTTGACAAGTCGTCATAAAAAGTTTTAAAAATATTTAATCACAATCGCATGACAAATATGTAATCTCCATGACATCGGCTGAACAACGACTAAAACAGTTAAAATGTTACGATTAGTTTTAGGCATCAATGAGTGCAAATACGTTAGCGCTCAAAGATATTGATGAGATTCAACATGCAAGATTAGAGTGATGAGGCTTTCTAGCACACTGGAGTAATTGTCATTCTGGCGCAGAATGTCAAACCAGCAAACAGTGCTGCATCATGTTAGTCTTTGTTTTCATTCTTCTTTTACTGTTCGAGTTAGGTGTGCTACTGCGCAAAGTCAAAATTCTTTACGCGGCGAACGTCTATGGTATGTACAGGGTGCCACAGGAGGTACAAGAACTCCTAAGGTGCTGAGGCCATATGGTCTCAGCACTCCCCGGATGACTGTAAGGAGGAATAATACACTACCTACCAAGCTTCAGTGTCCCAAGGATCCGCAGTAGTCCTTAAGGCCGGGCTACACGCTCCAACACCTGCTGAGGGGGAAGATGAAGAAGAGACAGAAAACGGAGATCCCATGCATAAGATCTACAATAGGTGTAGAGAATTTCACGCATGAGAACAGCAATAATGGAAAGAAGAAGAAGGAATAGTTGTAGAAAAAGGTTGCATGAAAGCAAGAGCGCAACTTGGCTGTTATTTGTCACCCGAAAGGAGAATAGTTTGAACCGGTATGTGTATGTTTGAGTGTGCGTGTCTGTGTGTGCGTGCGAGTGTATGTGTGTGTGTGTGTGTTTGTGTGCTTCAACATGCAAAAACCTTACGAGTGAAACAAAAAGCTAAGAATCTACCTTAATTATTACACATTATACATCTAGCGACCGCATTTCAGTAATAATATCAATGATCACACAGGGTCTGTTGGGTCAGCAATGCAGTGTTCACACGTGACCGATCAACATACATCAATTGAAGTAGAGTACTTTTTTTCTTTCAGCAGTCTAGCCAAGCGTTATGAACATAGGTTGAGAAATGTGTAAACGATTAGAGTTATTTCTACTACACGGAATAAAATAATTCAAAATGAACAGACGTTTCATAGAATCAAAAACTACAGTATGGATGGACCTGCGTTGTTCTCGATATAATTTTGTTAGTATGACAAAACCTGCTAACAAATACATAACTCTAGTCAGAATATAAACAGATCCAACAAAGAGATTTTCAAAATATTTGAGTGAAACGAGAAGGAATCATGAACAGCCGCATTAGAAATGAAAATATCTACAAATATCTAAAAACCGTGAGTTTCGTTGCCAATAGCTGTGCTTTGCTATTACAACGACTTGTTACAAGAAATACCGATCGATCACATTCATGACTATCATAGCTCTTTTTTTCTCACCAGCTAGATATGAGTCGACGAGCGTATGTACAAGAGTTCCAGTCTCATATCGTTATCTAAATTGAAACGTTGCGGAACGAGGTAATCACCACAACGCATTTTTAGCGCAACGCTTTAGAGTAATTATCGACTGGGGCGCGGCAAACGCGGCAGCGGCGGCTACGGAAGCGGAGGAGAAGTTGCGGGCGAGTTGACTACAGGGACATGATACGACATGTTGCTGCTTGAAGATTCGTAGGATCCAAGGACTGGAGACTCAGCTTCAGAGATTCCAGTCTGGGGACTGAGCTTGAGAAACCTCAGTCTGCAGACTGAGTTTATGAGGCTTCAGTCTGTAGACTGAGCTTGAGACTTCGAAATTGAACTGAAGGGCCCTCAGTCTAGATATTGAACTTTGGAGCCCTCGGTTTAAAGATTGAAATTGTGAACCCCGTCTTGAGCTGGAAAGTTCAAGCGTTCAGTATAGAGATTGATCTAAGCAAGAGGGAGAGGAGAAACTTATAACCGCATTGTATATGCGGTGTCAAGGAAAATTCGTCGCAACATACACGTGCAGTGGTTGCTGCAACAGTCTCTCGAGGACAAGGAAAGCGTGGAAGATGGTACCAAGCGGCCGGAGAGAAGATGGTATTGAGAAAAGCTAAACGATTCGTCTCACAATTCCAGCTGATTATTTTTATTATTATAGTTAGCAAACTCAGCTGTATCTATCTTGTTGGATGGTAACGATTGCAAGATATGAGTATTCAAGTGTACACGTTGATTAATTAGTAGCCAACTGCATTTCCAGTGCTTGGATACTTCGCTCATTTGAATTGTTTTGATATTTGGCTTTCTATGAACTGCTCAACCACTTCTGTAAGCAAAATTTCTAAATGCATCATATTGAAAACCATCGTCTCCTATGCCTCCATCCATTCTTCTGATCAGTCTCCTTCTTACACCTTTCTCTCAGCAAACTCCCTGCTAACACCAGAGGCTCCTCCAATGCTGTTCCTCACCTTATCTCCCCTCCTCCGTCGAGGTCGGACGCTGCCCTCTGTGAAGCGTCTCCTGACCCCCCCTCCTCCCCCACCGCCGCTGCCCCCCCAATACTAGGCTTCCCTCTCCGCCCCCGCCGCCGCACTGCGCTCGCGCTCCGTCGTGGGGCCGTAAAATATCAGCTCAGGAATTTGGCCGCCCTGGACGCCGGTTCCGTTAGTGGACTCGGACGAGCAATGGAACATGAACGACACGCTTGGTAGATTAACCTCAGATAGACCTTCTTGGCCGAAGTAGGATAGCTCAGCACCATCCAAAATGGCGGATGCCGTGTAGTACACGTCGCGCTCCACCTGCCAATTGTGAGCAGGTGGTGAGGTTTGGGATGCTAGAGAAATAGATGGGCAATTTTGCATAATAACTGGCAACCACACGATACTGGCAGAAGTTGAAACAGTGAAGAATGTAAAGAGAGGTGTGGCTTTGTAATAGGTTGTCGTTTAATTGCTAGCTAATCTACGAATTGGTCTTCGTAACTAAGCAATAGCACAGAAAATAAGACTGAGGCTGATGTTTTGAAACGTGAGCGCTTTTCTAAATGAATCAGTCCCTTCATAAAGCCATAACACAGTGACTACGTATCGACAATAAACAGAACTACCTTAGCACATTTGAGTTAGCAGAATCCAATGCAGTATTAACCCATTCTAACTACTGAAATCTACTACTAAGTCGATCAGCAGTGAATTATAGCTTTGAAGAAGAATTTCTCTAAACCAAAGCATTTCTCACCTGCACGGGATGAGGAAAGTAGACCGGGAAGGTGGTGGACGAGCCGTCACTGAAGAACTTCGTGTTATGGGATGCTAGAACCTGAAGGGAAAAGATAGTATGATGCTCAAGTTTTCAAATACAAAATGATTAATGCGAATGACTGTGTTGAACGTGGAGTTACCTCAACGAGATACTTAACTATCAATCTACAACGTACTACACAGTCAAACTGCTGTTGTTAATTATTTACTGGCTGAAACAGTAATGCGAATGCGTAATATATCAGATCAAAACGATGATTTTCAAAATCATATCATACCAGTACGTCCCATGTTTTGTAGCTAGTGAACAGAGGTGCCATGTGGTACCCAAAGCGCAAAATATGTTCAGCGCTAATTGAATGTTGAACATGAGCACTTACCTCACCATACTTCTTCAGCTCAATCCTAACGTTGTAGTCCGCAGCTCCACTCGAAGAGCCGTACAGACCAAAGCCCACCACGAAAATGCGCCGGTCTACCATAAAATTGATGGAGTCGACACGTCCTCGGTACCGCCATTGGTTGCTGCGGTACGCGCACGACTGGAACCTGGGGCACGATGGTAGGAAACAAGGTGGCATTAGTTTTCAACAGACGGGTAGACAATCGCGGGGGTCTCCACTGAGGTAGCTAGTTGTTTCGCCAATGGCGGCGTTGATGGACGCAGTTCCCGGTGCCGCCAGGACCGCAGTGCGGCATCAAGTTAGTCTTTGTTATTCTTCTTTTTCAATGTTCAAGTTAGATTTACTACTGCGCAAAGTCAAAGTCCAATACGCGGCGAACGTCTATGGTATGTACGGGTGCCACAGGAGGTACATGAACTCCTAAGGTGCTGAGGCCATATGGTCCCAGCACTCCCCATATGGCAGTAAAGAGAAATAACATACTACCTACCCTGCTTCAGAGCCCCAAGGATCCGCAGTAGTCCTTAAGGTGCGGGCTACGCGCTCCAACACCTGCTGAGGGGGAAGATGAAGAAGAGACAGAAAACGGGGATCCCATGCATGAGATCTACACAAGGTGTAGAGAATTTCACGCATGAAAACAGCAAGAATGGAAAGAAAAAGAAGGAATAGTCGTAGAAAAGGGTTGCATGGAAAAAGAGCGCAACTTGGCTGTTATTTGCTACCCGAAAGGAGAATAGTTAGAACCGGTATGTGAATGTTTGAGTGTGCGTGTCTGTGTGTGCATGTGTCTTTCGTGTTCAGCAACTATAAGGAGAGTTGGTAAGAAGAAGTCTGAGAATAGTTTAAGGAACTTTGAACTAAACATAAGATGCAAATGAGGTAAATGAAAGTCAAGCAAATCAGGATGGGGGAGAAAAGGAGAGATAGTGCAGGGTGAAAAAGAGAAGAGTCTGAAGGGAATTAAGGGTGTTCAACCCCACGGTTGGGCCGTGACTCCGTGCGGCCAGTGAACCTAACAGATGCCTAGATCAGATCAGATCTTTTATATCAAATTGCCAAAAAACACATTACCTAGATGCAGCTCAATTGAAAAATGTATTGCAACAATTTTAAAAATATAAAGCTATCAACTCAATGTAATTTTGTGCCGAAAAAGAGGCGATAGCGAACTGGGATGCCTTTTGGGATATACACTCAGTGTAGAGAACCTCACACATGAAAACAGCGAGAATAGGAGGAAAGTGAGGCCGACGGAGTGAGAAAAAGGTTGCATGAAGAAGAGTGTAACACCTGAACTCAAACAGTATTCGATCACTCATAATGCGCCCGGTGAGTGCTTAGTACCCTACCATAGCTGCAACTAGACATATAGATTAGAGTGACAGGAACTTCGAGAATGTTGGACTAGACTAATTAACCTAACCATTAGTACAAGCAAAGGCCAAAGCATACTTTTTTGAATGGAAACTTTACCTAGATATTTCACATAAAACATGATGCCATTCATAGAGATCACAAAAGCCCATACGTTTGCAAATACCTGCAAGTAAAAAGTCTGGTCGTTGCATACACACCTGTGACAGATCTGCTTCCTGAGGCCCGCCCTGTGTTTGGTGGGGTACGTGACAGTCGGTTTATTGTAGGCGGTGAAGTACAAGAAGAGTTCGGTGGTCTCCTTCAGGCTGAGCAGACCAGACTGGGCCGCGCCGTTAGCGAATTCCGTGAGCTCCATGCATGGGATACGAATAAGGGACAGAGCCTCTCCAAGCACCTGTGATTCAAACGATCGGATGATTAAGATTAGAGAGACTGATTTTTAGCGCCTTGAAAGTGTTGGGTGAAAACATTCACGTAACACACCTAGGAACAACACTGAAACAACAAGGGTAAAGGTCACAAAGTGCCGTGCAAACTACGGGCCTTACTGATGCTCTCACCTGTTAAGAGCAAGAAGGATTCCGCAACGGTTGAGCAATAGGTGGCTAGCTATTTAATCAAATATATATATATATATAGATTAAAATGTCATCACCATTATGTAAACAAACTTTAGTTTTGCTGAGAAACAAAAAGTTTGAACACACAAAATATGTACACTTGAAACCATCAGGTACATCGAATTGCTCTCCTGTTATTAATGATGAACACAGCAGATAGAAAGGGGGGTGGCCGACGGTAAGGCGCACTTCACACTCTTTTGCGATAAAGGGTCCGGCCGGGAGACCATGCAACACACCCTCCCGGTCATGAGTGCGGTGCGAGGTCAGTGTCGGCAGCAGGGTCCGACAGTGTGACTGATTTACTTCTGCCGCGTCATGATGACTGGGCCTCCCTCGCTCACGACCATCCCGTCTCTCAACGAGATGCCAAGAGCGGGAAAGCACATCAGGACAGCATCAAAAAATTACCCGTTCAGAATCATTCTCTACTCACGCCTATTCAGTGCACGCTCTCTCGCCACCTCCATACTCAAGTCTCTTCTTCCTACCGCCTGCTTCACACCATCCATCTACCTTCAACACTCTTTTCACCAGTCTCCCTTCATACATACTCATGATGTGCCCGAACCTTCTCAGAACATGCACATCACCTCTGACTTATAACTTCACCATCCCCGTTCTAGCTCGCACCACGTTGTTAGTGATCCTGTCTCAGCGTCACACCAGCCACGCTCCTCAAAAAAATTCATCTCGAAGACTTTCGACCTCCTTCTCTCTTCTGCTCTCGCCCTTCAAGTCTCAGCCCCGTAGAGCACAGTTGGGACAACTACACCCTCATATGGCCCTCTCTTTGCGCCCATCCCCAACGTCCTACAACTCATTACACTCTTCAGTGCACCCAACACCTAACACCCTTCCTTCACTCGCGACTTCACTTCAGTTTCAACTAGTTCCGTCTTCTCCACATGGGGAGCCCAGATACTTAAAACACGCAACTCCCTCCAATAATTCTCCATTTAAGAGGACACTAATTCCGCTCGCATCGACATTGCTCGATGCTTCTCACCATGAGCACAGTTATAAATAAATTCCCGGTACTGAGGCATGTTGGAAAGCCTGCTAAAAATTACAATAGCTTAAATGCATTGTATATCGTAGAAAAGAGAATCAAAATGAATACGCAAGCTAATTCAGTCTTCAGAACCTGCACCGATGCGTAAAATTTATGGCGTTGCTCGCGTGAGCTCACGATTGGTGAAACTATCGACCGCTACCTGCAGTCAACGTTAGAACAAAAGATTACTATCCATAATAATGCGCGCTACCGATCAGAGTTACATTTTTTAACGTAACCATCATTCTCATCGAATGTGATGACACACGAACATTTCTGGAATAGATTCTTTACGTGGCTGAAGGATCAAGTTCATAGATAATGTTATCATAAGACCGCTACCTACCAAAATTGCGCAGAGGTATTACACACTGACGAATAAAAATATCTTCAGTTTCATCCACATGCACGAGTGTTTACTTCTCACCTTTCTTTTGAGGTTTGGCGTGTTTTCTAGACCTTGTCGCTCACACTCTGCCTCAGCCCAGTTAAGAGCTGCCTCAAACAGCACGATTTCGCGACAGTTTAGAGTCTCTCGCGAGAGCACCGACACAAGCGTGGGGTAGTCTATATCCACGAAGCCGTCCGACTGCAGTGCCATCTCGGCCTGCGCGTCGATCACCTCCCAGCACCGCGTCATCAGGTCAGGCTCTTCGAACAGACGCGACTGAGACAGCAACAGGCACGCATTGCGGGCCGTCAGGGATACCTGAGGGGATAGAGACAGGTCAGAGGAGGTCGCATCCTACTGCAATAGAGAAGGTTAACTTGAGTGGTCAGGGATGCTAGATTTAGGTAACAAAAGCGAAAACTAATTCTAGCAAGAACACAGAATACATAATCAAAAACCTCAGATTTATGGTGGTTGACAAAAGAGTGAATGATTATTAGGACGGCGAAATAATCCCAAGATTCTTTTCAGGATAGAAAGTTGGTATTTTGTGCTTTCGCCACTTCTCACCTTTACGTAATTTCACCTGGTTCTGTTCTGGTATTGATTGAATGCATGCTGTCGAATAGCTGTTTAGCAAGAACCAGGGTGTCCTAATTTTACGTACTGTTCCTTCGGTTTCTTGAAATTCTGAGGCCTGCAGCGCGAAGGAGACAGATACTGACACCAGGCCAAATCGCCCAGTTTTTCTTCTTTTTTTTGAGCCTCACTTCCACCGGACCATCAATGTAAGTCATAATAGGCTCCCCCGTAGGGCGCGACGATCATTGATTCAGGTAAGTTCGCACGGCCTTGCGTGCGGAAAAATTAGTCTTATAAAGGTGAAATAAAGTACATATTTCAATTGTGGCACATTCGCATACTGGCGCGTAGTTCAAGAAAATGAAGAGTTAACGCAAATCTACGTAAATGTATTGTTATCTCTGTGCGTAATAAAGTAGAGAGACCACCTCACTTGCACAGGTGGTTGGAGTTAGACAGCTTCGTATAGTCCGGTGTTTTTTCCAAAAGCAATAAGCTTTTTTTTGGTAGAGTGGGTCAGTGAGTAGGCTTTGTAGGTTGCACGGGGGATTTAAGAGAGCCCGTCGGGCTGCCGCGAGTACGTTGCAATCCATCAGTTATTGTTTCCCGCTGATAGCTA